>JAYMTK010003061.1:0-12808 GCA_036897405.1 Pelargonium myrrhifolium | reverse complement strand
GGTGGAGGAGGTGTGGTCGGAGATTCACAGATCGGCGGGGGCGGGGCCGCGGCAAAACGGGGCGGGGGGGGGTGAGAATGTGATCGTTTATCCTAATTTCCATTAGTTGAGTTAGGTTTTCTTTTTTTGAAAATATGAAACGGACAATTAGCTCTGTAACATCTTAAAGATGTATGCATAAATCATTACATGATCAGTGACATAAGTTTATAAATTATTACTCCCTTCATCCCAAAATAATGCTCACTTTACATTTTTTAGAGTTAGATTTTCCACTTAGTACCACATATGAACTAACTAACAAAAGTAGCAAGTTGACACTTTTGGGGACTAATTTTTTTTATGGAGAAAATGGACAGTTATTTTGGGGAGAATGAGTATAAGATATTACAATAAAGGGAGGCAAAGAAAAGGGTTAGAAATGTCAGGAACCATGTATGAGATGGTATTCTCTTTACATCCAGTGTGATGTATTTTGTATTCTATGAATCCTAATTTTTCTCGCTTATGATGTATTTTACCCAAAGATAAGAAAGTGAACTGTTCTCTTTAATTTTGTCACTTTCCTAGGCAGAATCTGACTACCAAACGATACCTCAATCAATAGGTTCATCAACTGTAATACATGCAAAGAAAAAATCACATGGTTCAGCTGCTGGTATAAAAGTGAACTCCAGACAGCCTATATATTTGAGGAACGAACTAACCTCGACTTTTGTATAAGTGTTGTCTGTGATGAAGCAAAATTCTTCCACTCGTGGCGCACAGATTTCCTCATACTTCCTTCAAGGCATGAGAGGGAAGAAGCATACCATAAGTTAGTGAGTCTTGAATCCCATACAAAAAATTATGTGTGTGTGTTACCTAATGCATCAACACCAGATATGCTCTACATATAGATATAAAAATATCGGCCTTAAAAAAAATTATTTCATAGAAAAGATTGGAATTTTTGACAAAATGAATCACTGAAAACAGGAAAGCTCTCCCTCCCCTTCTGCCAAGTGTGTTTGACAATCCCAATAGAACTCTTTAGCATATTAGTTTACACATTCTTTAAGAAGTACTCAGACTTAAAATAGTGCAGGAATGCATTGAGCACCAGTGAATGTTGGACTTACGATGCAATTAGCATGCAAGCAACGCCAAGCAGCTGAAGTCTTTGTTTTACAATATAATTTTCAGAGAGAAACCGATCAATGAGATTCACTGTTAGGTAAAGTGTATCTGGAACCAGCTTATACTCTTCAGAAACCTGAAGCATGAGACACAAATTAATAGTGGAAAACCAATTTCACTATCCATATTTCCATTTTTCATTGCAGATGTATTATAATAATTATCTGTCCAAATTAAATACTCTTATATTTAAAGCAAGATGTGACACAAAGCTTCAATATGTTGACAATGTCTAACCAATGAGCTTTAAATCTGCACAGGAACAGAAAAAGCCCAGCCCCAAATACATATGAAAAAATGCTATGAATGATGTATGCCAAATTGAATGTGCCATCGTAATCAATATACAGTGAAAGAAGTTTAGAGGAAATAAAAAAAACACACCGACAAATGCACAAGGAGAAATTAATCATTGGGTTGTGTTAACTGAAGGATGAGAAGAAGCCCAGCTATGAAATAACACAAAGCTCAACAGATGACAAAACTGGAACTCGCTATCACAATATATATATATATATATATATATATATATAGCCAATGAAATTTCGGTGAGGATAAACACATTGACAAATTCAGAAGGCAAGACTGAACGGTAAGATTGTCCAACTAAAATTAGAGCATTCACCAATTATTTTACAAGTGATTCAAGGACAACTCACCAAAATTATGGGACATGTGAGAATGGCAATTGATCTTGTACTAAGACACTATTGTTTGGAAATATTAGTGGCTCGTATAAGTTAGGTGAAACACTATGATTCAACTTAAATAAAAGAAAAATCAAATGTAAAATTGGCTTCTTGGGGAAGTTAGAGAACTCTTTTCCAAACTAAACAAAAGAGATGTCGAACTGGAATGACAAGAATACTATTTTAGTTCTAATATATTATGTAAACCTAGGTATAAAAATAGAGAATATCAAACAGTTGCATACTTTTCTTCAATTATTAGGGCAACATTTTCAAGAATTTATTAAACAAGAGAGCACAAACATGTAAACTATAGTGATCTGAATCTCAAATCTTATGTGTAATTCTACTCATGTATACACAAACCTCCACTAGCCAATCAATCAGAATCCCTCGCATGTTAGGAGTGATATCCCGCTGCAAGTCTTCCATATAATTAACTGAAGGCCTTCGTTCAAGCTGAGGGGAAAGACATTATATATGCAGGTTAGTGTAAATACATAGCTCACTGAAAGTAACCCTGAAAACCGGCACTTTTACCAGTGACCATTCTTAAAAAATCAACAAGTGACATATAAGACAACTAATATCAATACGAATTGTTTGTTTTATCCTGGGCCAAACAACTAATCACTAGCATATGGATGATAGAATTTTCAAGAATCCTGATATAAAGGGCTTCACCAATGTATACACAACTGATAATTCCCAAAAGTACTGCCACATTTAAGAAATGGACCGATAGTGCTCTACACTTGACATGGCAACAATATTGGAAGCGTAGAGATATTTAAAATCCCATTACATATGGAACTTTTTTATGAATGCCTTATTTTAAATAGATAAAGTAGCTCCACAAATTAAGCATTAACCTAGGCCATTTCCTATTTAATTTTGAGTCAACTTTTGCAATGCGTTATATAAAGGGCTTCTGTCCTACAACATTATTAACAATAGCATTTCATATTTTACAGGAAGGTATAATAATGATAAGTGGAAGTACAAACCTCTGTGACACGCATCTTCTTGTGAATATCAGGGGCGTACAAGCTGTACACTTGGGGATCTTGCAGATTTGAATCAATATCCACAATGCCAAGATCTTTTGACTGCTCAATAATAGTTTCTACAAATTTAATCAAAAGAGCATAACTTATATTTAGCTGCTAATATAAGTTTTGAAAACAGAGCAGCGAAGCAACTAAGATATGTTGTCTATTAATACTACTTTTTGTGGCTCCATGATGTTCTGTTTTCAAAACATCAACAGTGTTTCGATAGAGTAGATACAGGAGCCATTCATCTATAAGCAGATGTTAGTAATTTTTTACTGTTTTCATGCAAAGTAGACTAAGCATGTCACATTATTAATTGAAGGAATTCAAGATCATTAGCTATACGACTATTTTTTTCCCAGATGATATAACCAAAACATGTTTTCACATCTGTTTTCCTTGTGGAAAAACCTGAAACAGAACTCAGACCTTTTTGTATAGAGTTTTGAAGAGCAGGTTTATTTGAAGGCTGTTCGAGAAGCTCTGGATTTGCCCCACCACATTCTCTTATGTGATGAGACATATAGTTTTGTGATGGTTCATTTTCTGTCAAGTTTACCAGTAAAGTGTCATCTGATTCTTCCATCCGTATTTTGGATAACTCCTCCGCTAATTTGGTTTTGGCGTCATCGTGAGCAACTGGAACAGTAACAGAGACATCTGAAGCCAGCTTTGGATTCTTCTTTGAGGTACCTCTTCTAGCTTGTTTTTTAGTCTGTCATTCAGCGACATCAATATACAATCATCTAACTCAGCGACGTCAATATACAATCATCTAACTAATATCAATCAATTCTACAATACGTTAACTAACTACTGATGGGAATAACTTAAGAAACTAAAGTATGACAGTTCACTTGTATGATTAAATAAACAGTGTACAGAACAAAACTAATGATATGTGTGATTCCAATGGGAATTCTATGAACTGAAGAAAAAAAAAAATCATACCTGAACTTTGGTGGCATTTATGCAGTGCATAAATGGATCTTCACAGATGATATTAGTTACATCCTTTAGCACTGCTCTTCTCTTATGTTGAAAGCCAGAAGGGCCAAACACAGATGCCTTGCTCTCATCGGATGCTGCTCTTTTGGAATTTGCTCGAACATACTTCTGATCATGTTTAAATGAAGGTTTTGAGGAGGAGGGTATTCTTCCTGCCGTGCCCAAGGCTTTAGCCCGTGCCCGTGTAATACGGACTGTAGGCTGGTCAACTCCAAGGACAGTTGCATTTTCTTTATCCATATGAGCATGCCTTGTAGAAGAGCAATGCATGACTTCAAATGCTAATTGAATTCATTGAACCTGCATTATTAAGATCATGTATGTTAGAAATTGTTGCTTAAGCTAACTAAGAGCATTGTACATAGGATATAAATGTCATTTACCTGATCAAATTGAAACAAAATATATCAATATAGCCTTAAGGGTGGCTTAGAAAACACATGCACATGCACAAAAAGGGTTGAAGGGTGTTTCTCTCATGTCAGCTAAGCAATTACTATTTTGTTACTACTCGCAAAGGGTCTCTCTCTCTCTCTCTCTCCTGTTAAAATAGTAGGCCATCACATCTTGTACATAGCATATAGGATGCAGGCCTTCAAAGCAGTCTTTTGAGGTCTTCTCTTGATTATATAGTTATGTCTCAATTCTATCCATTCCATTCTAAATATATGGCAAAACTCCATCTTATTTATCATAGGTATCACCAGAATGATAAAAGAGAAAATTGACATACTGAAAAATGCATAGCACTAATGTTGTTAAACGAGAAATCCCAAGAGCCAAACCATGTTTCAGAAACAAATGCTAGTGGATCTTGTACATCAACATGTTCAGCATACATGATTTCTTGCAATGTATTTCAGTCCATCATCCAACTGATAGTGCTTGTAATAAAAACTAAACCCATTTGAACTACAAAATTACAAAATATAAGTTCATAGTTAATGAAAAATCGGTATAACTGCTAAACCTCACAAATTATTTATTTAAGGATGTCAAAAACCAAAAATTGCAGCCCCCCACCAAAAAATGGAATAAGAATCACTTTTTTCTATACAAATTAAAAATAATAAGAGGTAAAGACTATTATCAATTCAACGGAAAGTAAAACTTGAAGGGGTGTGAGAGAAAATTAAAATATACATAATTCTTCTTTTTCTTCTTGCAGCTGATTATCAAGTACACTCCTGCAAAATAATTTTCAGCTTGTAGAAAGCAAAAGTATGACCACAGAGAAACGAAGAAAACAAGAGGTCCCAACTTGATACACCTTTTAACAGTTTTGTTATCCTTCTTGAACCTTTTCATTTGTAAATTCCTAAGGATCCAATAGGACTCCATATTCTATGAGTTTATAGAAACTTAAAATAATGTTGGTGGATTCATAAAACCTGAAAGCTGGGAAAATAAGAGACATAGAACTCTTCATACCAACACAAAAAAACCCTATCTCCTTCTGAACATTGCTTCCAAAACCTCTCATTACAACCACAAAATACACACAAAACAAATATTAAAAATAAAAAAATAAATCAACATTTTATCCTCTACTGTGCTCAGCACAAGAAAAACCACAAGCACACGGCAAACAAAACACAATGCAAAGCAAAATGCACAAATTACAGTAAGAAGACGAAAAATCAAAAGAGATTAAAAATGCAAAAAACGATAGAGAAATTAGTGCTGGTAGATAGAGAGCCATGGCAGCAGATCTAGAGAATGAAACTGAAAAAGCATCGTGGTTTCAACATAATCTGCGGCTCTCTAATCACTCCAGAACCAAAATAGTTGACTCAACACAAAATCGATACGTGCTTGATACGAGAGAAGGAGTAAGAGCTGAGCTTACTGTGTGGAAGGGAGCTCCAAGACCTTCAATGGCGGTCTGGAGAAGGAATCGGACAGAGAAAACAGACTTACAGACAATATCGGATAGAGACTGAGAGTGTGTGTTGATGATATAAGGGAAGAGAAGAGGAGCGTGAGCGGGACGGAGGCACGGTTTGAACTTCCGAATTTTGCTAATTCCACTCTTCATTTTGCTAATTCCACTCTCTACTTTGCGATACGATGTGTTGTGATATGTTACAGTGAACTTGCCACATACGCGTCGCAGTGCATAGTATTTATTTTTAAGAATGTCCAATTGGTATCAAAATCAAAGCACACAAGAATGGGTTATATTTGGATTTGATACATACATTACCCATAAGAGTATATAGTTCCTATACAAAGTCACTTTTTCAAATTTGTTATTGCTCTTAACTATATTTGACTTTTCACAATTTGTACTTCTCTTCTTATGTGATTGTCATGTGACTTACTTATTCTTTTTATAATTTTGATTATGTCATTTTCTTTTATTGCTTCCTTTCTTCTTTTAATTTTCTTTCCCTTTTGACTTTTTTTTTTGTTTTAATAGGAATCGCTTTAATATTCGACAATCAACCGTCAATAAGTTTGAGATACAATCAAGCATAACATACTCACTCTAATGTCATATTTTTCGTTTAATTTGTTTTGTTTCAATTTCGTTTGTTGTGAATATTGTTTTAATTGTTTGAACACTCAAAACTCTTTTTTTCGTCGTAAGACTCGCTTATCTCAGAGGAAGAGAGATCAAAGAATACAAAGATGATTTACTGCCCAGAATTTCACTGTAGCTATACCCCGCAAGGTGTGATAACATTTAGAAGGAAATGAAAGATTAACCAAGTAACAGTTTTCAAAAAATAAGGATGATTGCAGAGCTGAAGATCTCATCACTTGTTATAAGATGCAGAATCAACAAAGATGGAGCATGAGATTAAAGATCTCGCTAGAGATAGTGGCCACTAGTTAAAGATCAAATCATATTTCAAAAATTTGCCACACATTCGCAGTTGAAGATCATATCAAATTTGCAGAGTTTTGATTGATTATTGGTTGAATTTTTTTGAGACTTCTATTTGTAATTTTTTTGAGGTTTAGTTTTATTTATTTATTTTAGATTTTTGCTGAGAATTTTGGGTTTTTGTATGTATTTTGGTTATTGGATTGTTTGTGATGTGTCCTTTTGACCCATAAGTAAAATATCACACTAGAATGCGCATTGTTGTAGGTGATTTATCGTTGAAGAATTCTTGTAGATGGGCTTTCACACTTAGAATTTTTTAGATTTGGTTTTCACTTAAATGATTGGACTTTGATACATATAGCCTACACACCAAAGTTGAGCACTCCATTAAGCACAACACACGGGTATGCTTTGTATTTCACCTAGGGCGTGAGAATGAACTTTCCTACCATTTTGATACTGGGGTACCTTGTGAGTGATTTATGATAATGACAAATAGCTCATCTATAAAGTTCTAGGAGGTTACTAGTCGGACATATCTCATCTATAAAAGGCTTAGAGACTCAAATAGCTCAATATCTCAGTGATTCAGGTAGCTCATGGCCTAAGGCTTGACTTGAAACAAAGTGGAGAATGGATATAGAGGTCTTGTGAAAGAGGTTATGAGGGTCTCATGTAGTGATTCATGAGATCGAAAAGTCTCATTATATCTCGTATTTTGTACGAGTTATCTAATCCTAAATTTTATCATTCTAGGACATGTTTACCATGATTTCTTCATTTTTTTTATCAACATTATCGCTTATTTGGCCATTGACTTCACTATTGCCATACTCTCATGATTTTAGCCGGTTTTGATGAATTTTAATCCTCTTTTGTGATCATTTATAACTATTATTTATTTGTAACATATATGATGTTGGTCATGTGTTGGGTGTTGTGTTTTTAGGTTATCAAAGAACCCACATCAAGCCATGGGTGGAGCAAAGCTGAGAAAAATGGAAAAAGAAATATGAAATTCTAGTAATGTTGCGACATAAAGTTAGTCTTCCCGCTACATTTGATGAAGAATATGTTGACCATCACAGTCCTTCAAGCTCAGTTCATTTTGGGAGTTAAGGTTATCGGGGCACGTTTCATTAAATCAATGTCAAGGCATGGAGTAAGTGTTGTCGCAACATAACGTTTTTGACAAGCACAATTGTGAATTTTCCTTGTGATGCTACCCTAAAAATTATAAGTTTCACGGGCAATAAAAAAAGTGACATGTGGCGCCCGAACGCCACGTCATGACCACATTACAGAGATGAGGTAGCAAATATGCTCCCGACCCATGACTCCATAGACTCATGTATGGACCTTAGTTATGCGGACTTGTCCTCAAGATCATGACGGCGTAGCGCCCTGACGCCGGCAACAACTTCCTACCCTTGCACCAACGACGATGTCGCACTCTTGCACATGCGACGGCGTCGCACATCACATTCATTAGGAACTTAGGAACAAGGCTCAACACGACTTAAACAAGAGCAAAGCATGACGACTCAAGCAAGACTCGACTACAAGCCTTGAGGCCTCGATGCAACGCATGACAATCGTGATTGTGGTGTTCATTAGCATAGTCACAACCTTGATCGATAACAATGTGCCTAGCCGCAATGCAAAGCCTCACAGTCGCGATTGTGATGTTCATTGGCACAATCGCAACTTTGATCAACAACAACATACCCGACCATAATGCAAGGCCTCACAGTCGCGACCTTGATCAACAACAACAAGCTTGGCTACAATGCAAGGCCTCGTAGTCGCGACTATGATGATCAATGGCACAGTCGCGGCCATGGACGGACACGATGGCTTCTTCAACGTGAGTTTGCGAGACCTCGGGACGCTATCATTCACGGTAGAGGCTCCTCAAGGTTCCAGATGGCAACCACGCACATGCAAGACGCGTGGAAGCCCCTGAGTTCACCCGATGTGGGTAAACGACACATTTGAGACACAAGAGACTCAAACCAAACAAAACTCTAAGTAGACCCCCACTTCTACCAACCAACCAATCACGCGATGACACGTGGCACAATTTGGTGAGGGGTAGATAAACCCTTCTTTTCATAAGAGAAGGGGATTTCACAATCTCATATTCACTTTCTCTCTCTAAAATGCTCTCTAGAGCTTTCGTGTATTTCGGCCGAGAACTCATTCTCACGCTTGAGCTGCCGTCCTAAAAACACCCTGGGTACTTTGTTCTTTGGTGTGTCGTGATCGCAAGTCACAGGTTCGAGGAAGGATGGCCTGAACCCTACCTTGGAGTGAGAACATGTGAACATTAACACTTAGAAAATTGGACATAAAACTTGAATACTTAGGACAATCCTTTGCTACGTGTACAAGACGACAACATCCTAGTGTCAAACAGGCGCGTCAACTGGTTCCTTTACCAAGACCAACTTGAAAGCCATCATTCTCTTAACCTCGCACGACAAGAAAAACATGACACCTCCACGTAAGAGAAAGGGAGCCGTTGTCGAATGCAATGCCTCACCTCCTCGCGCGGAACCAAGCCAAGTTATGGAGGACCTCACACCCGATGTGAACATCACCCTGCCTAGGTTGCGAGTCCTCACATGCACCACGTCCATCCAAAACCATTTGAGGGATAAAATCTACCCCCGGACGGGGAGAATCGTTGCTTCTCGGGAATAAATCTGAGAAGACCTCCTCCACGGGAGGCCAGACTTGCATGAACACCTCGAATGTAATCAAGCGACCGTTGCGTCCAAAGCAACAAGAACACCTCAAGTCCCGCCCACAAGTACCAAAGTTGTTCCACCTCCTATGGTTGAAACACCAATCATGGCTGACATCAACGAAGCCATGAGGGCATTCACTAAACAGATGGCGACCATAGTTTGCGCCACCTTGTCAACAACGGCCCCTTCCACCCCCGCGACTCGCTTCGCCCAGGATCCGCCTCCGCCTCTTCCCCTAACTACAACACAAGGTGCGGGAACAGAGAGGCATCCCATTTGCATGGATCAAACACGATGATTCCCTTGGAAATCACGATGCCCGAGCTCGTGGTAGTCACAAAAATTACCTTGAAAATCGTGACGCTCGAGCTCGTGATGGTCTCGAAGACTACTCCCTTGAAAAGAACTCTACTTATCCTAGGCACCCTCATCGCAACAAGGGACCATCGCGTACTATGCGCGAGGAAAGCTATGGTGATTATGATGTAGCTGGGTCATGAGCTAATGCCCCACACCGCAAGGACACCATAACCTACTCCACTCCTGACACCATCGATAGTCTACACTTTCGATCGAGGAGAGACGACATACATAATGATCTCCCTCCTTGTCATAGGGAGGTTAAGGAATCACCCGCTTCTTCACAAGCTGTGAAGAGAGGCTCTCCCTTGTAGCCTTGCAAAAGGAGGTGCAACGCCTCCGCGACCGAATCACGTCGTTAGGAGTCGTCGCGAGCCCAAACGTCCCCGTCGTGAGCAACCCTCTGAGCTTGGCAACCTGAACGGTACGCGCATACCCAAAGATCAGGATCAATGAAATAAAATATGATGGTCTCACCCTCGCCCTAGAGTACGTAATCTCCTTCGAATCGGTGATGGCGTAATAAGCTGAGTGTGATGCTGTGAGCGCCCACTATCAAACAATTCTTCATACTTGTGACATGGTCGTTCACCATATGGGGCATTGACCTCATCAAATCATTCACAGCCTTCAATAGGAAGACGCGGGTAGTCGTCACCGTCGACTACCAAATGGGTTGAAATAAGGTCTCTCACGAGCATCACATAAGAGTGCGTCAACCACATAGGGGCCGAAAGCATGCTGGAGCAAGCAACCAAGTATGCGTTGGCTACAACCCCAGGAACCAACGATTAAAAAAACAAATGCCAGGACAGCAGGACAGGGAAAGGGAAAGCTTACATCCCCACTCCCGCTCTGTGCCTGTTCTCGCCTCCATTCACACCAAGCAGACTCAAGGTCACCTTCTTCGCAGTCAGGCGCATACCACTCTCCACCACCTACTAAGAAGTATGCGATCACATGCTAAAGCATGAGGACCTCTAAGCTCTAGTGGTGCTTTAAGGTGAGCTTCGTGGAAATCACCCTAACGAATATTGCAGTTTCCACAAGTTTCATGGGCACGACATCGAAGATTGCTTCTACCTCTCCAATGCGCTGGAGAGACTCATGGACAAGGGAAAACTCTCCCAGTTCTGCACCGACCATGGAAACGGCCATAAGCTCACTTGCGAATACTGCAAAAAAGGCAAGGGGTCGGCACATTCAGTAAACTGCGTCAATGACTACGCATGCAGTACGCACACCATTGATATGATCACCGAGAAGCAATTCTCTATCTTCCATGTGAAGGTAAAAATCCATGCCTTAAAGAAAATGGATACCGCCACCGTCTCCCATCCGATCGAGTTTCACCAAGTTGATTGGTCCAAAATCATCTTCTTTCGCAAAGAAGAGCTGGCATCAAAGGCGATGAGAAAGTTTCCCCTTGTCATTTCTGCGAGTGTCCTGCAAGCCTGCGTCCATGAGTGTTCATTGACAATGGGAGTCAAGTAAAACATACTCTACTGGGATGCCTTCGTGAAGCTTGCCTTAAAATAGAGCTCCTTGAAATAATTTAAAGGCATGTTGATGGGATTAAATGATGCCATTACCACTGTCAAGTGTTTCGTCACCTTAATTGTGACCTTGGGTGAAGCCCCCAAAGAAAGACTCGCTCCTACAAGTTCATGGTCATCGACATCCCCTCTAACCACAACGACATCTTCGACTGTTCACTCATCAACAAGTTTAAAATGATCCCAAGTGGTCTTCACCAATGCATTAAGTTCCATACGAAGCAAGGGATCATGGTCCTCCTCGCGAGCCCCATAAAAGGTGTGGGAACACTTTGTGTAGAAGAGAAAAGGGAAGAAGAAGGTAGAGCTCATCTACCCTTCCCATGACATTAAGGCCACCATACTCAAGTACCGTGTCGCCCCCAAACCCACCATCAACGACGAGGTCCCCTTCGTCATGCGCGACCAGCTCAAGGAGCCTTTTGTTCGTTAGCACCCAAGTGACAAAAGGGGTGTGGATATTGGTAATATGGGCAAAGGAAAGGCTCAATACTCCGCTCCATTTCTAACAAAGAAGTTGAAGACGGAGGCCCAAGTTCTAAACTTCATAACGAAGAAAAAAAAGGCCCCAAGGGCAAGACTAATGTCTCATTCGGTTCAAGCGAGGGCCTCGCACTTCTAAGATCGAGATATTTTGAAAAAACTAAGTCTCTAGAGGTCCTTCTAGTCCTCTTCGGAGAAGTCAGTAAAGTCCTCGACGACCCCACCATCATAATTAGAGAAGAGGGCAACGACATCAAAGATGAAGAACCTGAAGAGGTCAAAGACGAAGAAGAAGTAGAAGAGCTCGTCAAGACTTGTCAAATTGGCGTAGTGATGGAACACTTTGACCTCCACGTGTTGGAGGTGCACCCTAAGGCGGAGAGTAAAATTGAAAAGATCATCCCTGTCGAGATCGATTCAACCAAAGTCACCAAGTGGTGACGACCCCGGCAAGTATACCAGTTTCGTACAAGTAATATAGGACAGTGAAGTCTGAATATTGATCCACAGGGAGTGCTAGGATAGTTGGAATTTGTTTCATATGATTAGTTTAACTAAGGTTCCTAAAAAGAACTTAAGCAGGGGATTGTAGTTGGTGTGTGATTTGTGATAAGCATTCAATTGCATAAAAGAGCATAAAATTGGAGAAAACTACATAGAATAAATTCAAGCAAGGAAATGGGGGGGGGATGTGAATGGCATTAAACTTGATTTAGGATTTCGAATGATTAGGTTTAGGTTGGTTTTGAAAATACATTTGTTTATTACCCGGCGATCTTAAACCCTCAGCCGTCTTATGGGTGAAGATCAACTGAGATTTAGGATGAATTCGGCGGGAACCCCCATCCAAAATTGCGCCCCAAGGCAAGGTTGTCAGTCATGCAGAGGG
>JAYMTK010003060.1:0-12809 GCA_036897405.1 Pelargonium myrrhifolium | reverse complement strand
AAATGTCACTATTTGGTCATGTGCCTAGCACATGACCCATTTACTTTTTGAAATCCCCAAAATGCCCTTCAATATCCTCATCATCAACGCATGTTCTTCATTATCGTCGAAAAAATTCATAATTTTGCCGAAAAAATCATTATTTCGCCGAAAAATCCAAAAATCGTTCCAACAAAATAAAACAAATTATCATAACATTAACAATTTCAAAACAAATCAAATTAAACCCTAACTATACTAACTAGAAGAGGATGTCGTGAACATCCAACGAGAAGAAGATGCGTCGGTGGCGACCAGTCCATGGCAAAATCGTCGCCGACGAGGTATGAGGAGGCTGGAACGACGAGGTCTGAAGCTCGAGCCAACGACGGAGGGTTTGTTTGTCGGCGGCGACATAGGGTTTGTGTGCCGACGACAGAAGTCTGATTCCGGCGTTGTTGTCCTATGGAGTGAAGGAGATGAATGGCTTGTGTGAAGGAGATGAAGATGGATCTGATTTCATCTTCTTCATTTTTTTTTTATTGAATATTATTATAGTTTTTGTATTTTAGAATAAAGTAAAGGTAATTTGTTCATTTTCACTGCTAATGTTACATTTAATTGGCGGAAAGATCTTTTACCATTTTAGGGATTCCAAAAATTTCAGACCAAAGTTTAAGTGCGCAAAATGAAAATGACTATAGTTTAAGAGTGTTTATTGCATTTACCCCTTATTTTAAATATTTTGATGTATAATCTTTATGCCAATTACAAAATTCATACTGAATCCCTTCGTTATCAATGGTAACTAGTGTTCATCACGTGCGATGCACGGGTATTGAAAACATATAATAAAAATATATTAGTTTACATTTCGTAGACAATTAAAAATGTTATTAGTTTTATTTGTGTTACGGGTGTGAAGTTTACTTTTATCCTTAACTACTTGAATTACTTATTGTAAACTATTTTTACGTAAAACTTCGTATATTCATTTGAATTTTGATATCATGCGTTGCACAGGAAGTAGAACTATTCTAATATCGAAAAATATTATTTTATCTGATTAAAAATGCAACGTGAGATGTTTGAATTTGTCTTCATTTTAGTTGTTCAGTACAAATCAAATTGATCATCTAATAAGAGGTGCAGTGTGAGACGTTTGAATTTATTTTCACTTTAATGGTTTATAACAAATTGTTTTTATATAACTTCATTATATATCTATTGAGAACTTGAAATTTTCTCAAAATAGAATACATCAATAATTGGAATGCAATTTTATATAAATCAACAATTTTCTAATGAATTTTTACACAACTTAAAGTTTCAATTTAAAATACTAATGTCCATGAGTTAGATTCATTCATCAATTATATTATATTCATGTGAATTATGGAAAATATGCTATTATAATTAGGTATAAAAAATCGGTTGATGATATATAAAAATGTATTTTCAAGTTCAACATATTATTTTTTAGTTCAAATTAGAATAAGTTTTTACCTTATAAATTATTCAAATCAAAAATTGATATGTTTATTTTTCAATTTAAATAATCAATTACATGACTTTGATCGCTTGAATTAAAAAATAATTATCAGTTAAAAGTAAGAAAAATGAAACTCACAAATGGTAAAGAAAGTCTCACATTGAAAAGACATAAAAATAATGAGATGAATATTTAGTATATAATGCTTAGGAGATATGTAAGAATCCCACATCGAAAAAATAGAGAAAACATTAGAATTGTAACTCCTATATAAACAAAGCCCAGTATTATACTAATGAATGCTATTAGTAATTTTTATTTGTTAATGAAATAACATTTAAGTTGATGAATAGACAACTTCTACTACTTCGTCTCCAGATTTAACACATTTATATTATTTAAATCAATTTTTTCGAATCTCGAAATTAATTAAATTTAAAACATAAAAATATGTAGTATTTTATAAATTAAAATTGAGAAAGAAAAAAATAAGAAAGCCAGCGAAGCATATGGGCTTCCTTTTCTCTTACGCCATAAACAAATAGTAATTGCTGATTCTCTCTTTCTTTCTTTTTTTCCGTAAATCCAAATCTGAATACGAGAGAGTGAGAGACCATTTTCTCATTTTTGTATGCAGATGCAGTGACCGAGTCTGTGACTGCGAGCACAAAACAAAGGGTCAGTTGTCAGATTAGGGTTTTTATACCCTCCCTTGCACAGACAAATTCCATTTCTAGTTCCAGATCACTAAGGAATCACGATTTAATCTGGATAATGGTACGGACCTTAACATTCTCTTTCTTCTTCCTTTTACATTTTCTGTTCTACCCTCTTCCTAAATTTATCTTCTTTCTTCTTCTTCTTGGTGTGTCGTTTGCGTATTTGTGAAATCTGTGTATTAAAGTTGATTAACTGAACAATTTGATGACTGGGTCAGTGGTGTTAGTTTGATTTAAAGTTTTTCCTGTTTCCATGTCTGTCTTCCTGATTTTCTGGGGATGTAGAGGTATGCATAATATTTTGATTTAGAGTCTGTTGCTGAAAGATCATTGCTTGTGACCATCATTTTAGGGAGAATTGGTGCTAAAGCGTGGAACTTTGTTTTGATTCCTTCATGGGGTTTCATGAATTTTGATTTGTAAATCGGAGCTGGAGATCAATCTTTGTTGTGCAAGTGTTTCTGAAGATCGTACATGCTGAAATACATAATTTCAGATCAATTCGTTGGCGGGATTTGCTTAGATTCCGATATGATTACGCTACAAAGAACTAAAGCTGTGCAGTAGTTAGTGGGGTGGCGGACAAACTGTTTCAGATATGGAGGATAAATCAGATTTATGCTACGGATCTTGTGGTCATATATTCAGCGAAATTAGAATGGAGGAAGATGAAGAAGAGTTTAGAAGCTGCTGTGGAGATGATGATGTATGGAAGGAAACTGAGGAATTGGTGAAGGAAGAGTCAATAGATGAGCTTGATGAATTTTCAGTGAAGATGTTCTTCAAGGGTTTGTCAATAGCTGGGGCTGGGGATTCTAGTTCCGGGCTTTCAGGAATTGGGGTGCTCATGGAAAGATCAGCTAGTATTCCTGTTATTCAGGTGCAGAAGAAGCTTGATTTCTATGTGGAGGAGGCAGTAGCTGATTATTTAGCTCTAATGGATGGTCTGGTGGAGGCTGTGCAGAATAAATCCCGTCGGGTATATGCTTTTACAGACTCTGAGCTATTATATGATCAGGTGAGTAACCATTTTTTTGCATTGACATTTCAAAATCCTATAATATCTGTATATATTACTAGAAGAATCTATAGTGATATATTGTGGTGATGTAAATAGTTTGCTTTGAACAACCACTGTGCATTTTTTTTTCTTTGATTCCTTCCCTGTCACAATCAAATGTTAAAGTATTTTGAGATGCAAAGGCAACACTCTTTTGGCATGCTTTTAGCCATGTCTTTAGCTCTTTAGCCAGAAATATTATTCTGGTCTGGAAATTTTTTGGCATTTATTAATGCAATCTTTCTTGCCTATTTCCCCTTCCCACAAAACAGAGAGAAGAAGATATGTATTAGCAGTTGCGTGTGTTGGAATAATTTCAAACCATCTTCCATGTGAATTTATTGTTACCAAATTTGTTTGATCTCAGTAACATCAGTTTATCTTAATGATGCCTGATTATTTTATGTTACATACATTAATGATGAGAGTTCTTGACAGATAACAAAAGAGGAGAGAGTTGATACACCATTGTTGAGTGCATTGAGGCAAAGAATCCTAGAGCATGCCAGTAATCTTGAAGCTTTTGTGCTGAACCTTGTGTCGAGTATGGCTCTCGAGAAGCCATTACGATTAGCCCAAGTGGCTATTGGTATTGTCTCTTTTCCCATTAAGGGTGATATGTCACTTGAAAACTGTTCTATCTGTTGTGAAGACAAGCCATCACCCATGATGATAAAAATGAAATGTTCCCACAAGTTCTGTTCACACTGTATGAAAACTTATGTTGATGGAAAAGTGCAGTCATCTCAAGTTCCCATTAGATGCCCTCAAGTTAGGTGCAAATATTACATCTCCACCACCGAATGCAGCTCTTTTCTTCCTCTCTCTTCCTTTGAATCTTTAGAGAAAGCCCTTGCAGAAGCAAATGTGCTGAGCTCAGATAGAATGTACTGCCCCTTTCCAAATTGTTCAGCTCTACTTGATCCTCGTGAATGTTTGTCAGCTAGGGCAAGTTCATCAAGCCAGTCTGATAATAGCTGTGTGGAGTGCCCTGTGTGTCAGAGGTTTATCTGTGTGGAATGCGGGGTTCCATGGCATGCATCAGTTAGCTGTGAAGAGTTTCAAAACCTCCCATTGGAAGAAAGAGATGCATCAGATATTACCTTGCATCAATTGGCTCAAAATAAAAGGTGGAGGCGTTGTCAGCAGTGTAGAAGGATGATTGAGCTAGCACAAGGTTGCTACCATATGACTTGCTGGTAAGATATTTCTCTATCTTTAAAATAACTGATGTCATTGGAATAAAAAGGTGTTTGATTAAATGGGGCGTACATCCACTTAATAAACTACATTTTCTTTTTCTATGAAATTATAACTATTTGTATTTTTTTTCATTGACTTTGCACCGTCACAACAACCCGTTCTCCCAAATCCTCTACTATACTGATCCAACTTTTGATGTCTACTGGGTGTTTTATGTCATCTAATATTGCTATAAACATAATTTTTGTAGTTAACCGGATCTTGTTTTAGTTTCTAAAATAGCTAATAGACATTTAAGTACATTCATTGTTTATACCTACAATTTTATTCACTTCAAAAAAAAAATATCATCTTTCTTTTACCAGCTTCCAAAACTTATAATTTATTAAACTATATTCTGCCTCTTACATTGTCTGGTCCTAAAACCTAATTGGCCCAAATTTGTAAATATTAAAACTGCATTTGAGGTCCTAACACAATCTTTGAGTTATATAATGTTATTGTTTCATTGTAAATGTCTATGGCGGGCACTAGAGGGCTAGATTGCCCATCATTGTTACAAGATCTGGAAGTACATTTACCAGTTTAGTCTGAGCCTAGTGATCTTCATTTTGCTCTCTTTCTTTTGTTTGTTACTATCTATAAGTTGCTGAAAACTGAACTTTCCATCCAAGCTGATCTAATTATCGCTATACCCTTAAAGATTAAAGATATACATTAAAATGGAAATTTATTATGGTTTCTATTTCATTGGCACTAGTGCATCGGTCATGTTATTTCTAGGTTGTTGTTGTTTTCTTTATTTATTTTTTTGATTTCTAGATTTTTTTAATGTTATTTTAACGACTTGGAAAAGTCAGTATACCGTTAATATTAATACTCTAAGCTTACACATCCTTTGAAAGGGAAGTTGAACCTTCAGGATTCTGTTGTTAACAAGTACAAATATATAGATGCAACAGCAAAAGTGGAGCAATTTAGTTTAGACAGTGGGGTGTCTCTACCAGTTATTAATAGGAAGGGTTTTTTTCTATTTCCTCCTCACATGCCTATGTACAGAGATATTGAACAGACATGCCCAAGAGAGTTGGAAAGGGATCTGCTTGTAGCAGCGATTTATCATTTCAAACCACTATAAGCTTCTTTGCACTGATGCCTAGCTTGAAGCTAATTAAATATAGATTAATGTTTCTGTTTGTAGTTAGAGAACCACGTATTGACTTGCAAGGAACTAAAATATTCAAAATACCAATGATTTATAAGAATCTGTTAGAAGGATGATTGATTTCAAGTAATCAAGTATTTGAAAGCTGCACTAGGTTTGTGGTTTATGTTAGTTTAATTTTTTTTTTTTTTTTAATGTATTAAAGCCAGTGGCTATGAAATATGGTAGACCTTCCCTAAGCCATTATTAAGAAAGGTACAATAGAAGAAGAAAAAAGTGGTTGCAGTGGCAATTTGAAGTAGAAACCTCTAACATAGATTCAACTTCGGTTGTATAAATTCTTCCCTGTATGCTTCTATGTATCTTTGTGTGTCCAGTGTGTGAATAAGTTCTATGCTGTGCAGAAATTTGACATTTCATTGGTTGTTTTTTCCCACCTTGATAGCATTCATCAAGTTCTAAAACTGAACTCTACTTGCATCCCTAAATTTTCAGGTGTGGACATGAGTTCTGTTATTCTTGTGGAGCTGAGTACAGAGATAGCCAACAGACTTGTCAGTGTGCATTTTGGGACGAAGACAACTCTGATGAACTGGCCACTCAGTCTATGCAAGAATCTGAACAATGGGCTTGGGAAACTTTTAATTCTCTACCCATGATCATGGATGCATACTCGGACCAAGAGAGATCACAGCTAGCACTGATCCAAAGGTTCCTTGCTGGGGGTTTTAGTCTCAGTGATCATCAACCATATCAGTCGCC
The DNA here is from genome assembly GCA_036897405.1 of Pelargonium myrrhifolium. Taxonomy (NCBI): domain Eukaryota; kingdom Viridiplantae; phylum Streptophyta; class Magnoliopsida; order Geraniales; family Geraniaceae; genus Pelargonium; species Pelargonium myrrhifolium. Next base: position 6,429 of record JAYMTK010003060.1, on the reverse strand, counting down.
ACCTCGTTGTACAGATTCCTACGTTGATGCCATAAAGGATCTTCATCAACTTCCTTGGCTGGAGAGGTTTGTCTCTGTTATAAGCGATGACTACTATGAAGATTACCTCCAATGAGGCAAGGCATTATAGGTCTAGATCTATTATGAAATTTTATAAATAAATTGCTTAGGTCACAAAAAATTCTTGGAATGGAGGTGAAGAGTCTCTCACTCTTCAATTCATTTTCCTTCCACTCACACTTGGAGTTGGGTGTGCAGAAATTGGCTCTTCGCCATTTGTTGTTATGCTTTGTCATCCTATATATGCTGCAAAATTTGAGAACTGAATTTGCTTGCATAAGGCGGAATTGTAGGAAAGCATATATACTTTGTGATTGCTTTCTATGCTAGAAGAAATAGAGAAGACACACTTATGTTTTGCTTGCAGAGAAAAAGTAGTCAATGAAACATATCTTTTTCACTTTGCTGTTGCAGCCTATTTGCACTTCACTGTGTTTTTTGAAACTTCAAATTCAGATTTGTTGTTGAATCTTGAATGTGAGTATGTACAAGCCGAAAAAGATGTTTTCATGTCAAGTAGGAACCAACTGTGAGTTGATACTGAGTTACTGTCCATTGATCTCCAAGCTAAGAAATGAACTCTGAGTACTTGGAATACTTTTAGGAGGAGAGTTTGTAGGAAATTCTCAAGTAAGTGTTGTAGACAGACTCATTAATATGTTTTAACAAGAGGGTGGTTAAAGTGGTTTGCTCCATTGACAGACCACTTGGGTTCAAACATTTGAGCCAACACCTAAAAGATTATTTCTCTTTTCGGTCTTCAAGGCAAGGCATTAGAATGAAGTTAAGAGTGTGTAAACCATTGTCATACAACAACAAAACACCTTAATTGAAACTCTGATCACTGAAAGATATGATGTATTAATAAAGATTTTGAGGCTCAAGTTGTGACAAGAAAAATGTGACTGACAGGCAAAAGAAGGAAATTAAGTTGTCCTCAGAATTCATAGTATGGAGGGAAGAGAGCAGTTAAAGGTTGAGGCTGAGAATTGAGGGTGGTCCTCCCCTATTCCTTGTGATTTTGTCAGACTGATGATGATGGTACAGTTGGCTTGAAACATTATCTTCATATGAAGTGGCATGATTGAAGGAATTCTACTCTGAATTGCCAAGCAAAGAAAAGCAAGCTCAAAATGATGGTGATAATAAATTATGTCACACAATAATAGACAGACTAGACTAGACTAGAGGCAGTAATGATGCATATGAAAATTTGTGTTAGAAATAAACATGATAAACCTAACCCATTAACACCAGTAACAAAACAACTAATAAATGTGAATCAATGATCTTTAAGCCAACCAGAAAGGTAAGAGTTGATCTCATTACCATCATCAACAAAGACGGCTCTGGGTCCCTCCAGCCCCCAAAATAGTTGAAGTTGTTGGCTGGCTCTACTTGTACCCAATTTATTCTATTCACTCAACTGTGTGGATATATATAATATGAATCCATTCACAAGTCAAAGAAATGCACCAAACTGTCTATATATATGGGCCAACAAGTTGAATCATTAGCTAACTACAACATGCAATAGGGTTTGAAGATCACAAAGTGGGAACACCCAATCATTATCTTCGATATTTTATATGCATAATCCATCAATCAAGGAAATAATATGCAATTGCTCCAATTCACACTACAGAATAGAATCCACAATAACCCATTTCAGCTAATTGTGTTTTTTTTCTTTCATCCCAGGTGGTTCTACAATCCCATCAATCAAAATTATACCCCAAAACAACAAATCAAGACACAATTGATGGAGGCATGTCATAAACAAAATAAAGAGGATATATGAATGAAGAGCATATTATTATGTTGATCCCAAGCAAACCTAACAAGGAGGAAAATAACTGGAGCATGGATCAATAAATGAGATCATGAATGATAGAATAGGCTTTAAGTGCCCTAAGTAATAATGAAGTGCAGCAATATTAGGGGTCAAGGAGGCTTCTCTTCCTGCCATGGACAAAACAAGAAGCTAAGTACCTTGTCTTTCTCATCAGTTTTTGAGAAAACTACCCCCAAGGATATTCCTGTTCTTTTTCCGTTTCAACATGAACATTATCTTGTGTTCCTTCTGCAATCTCCAACAACTAAAAGATTCTCAAGTGATATATTAATATTTTTCAACAACCCAAAAATTTGAATTGACAAAATGGAACTACAAACCTCAGGGTTCTCTTTTTCTTCAATGACTAATGTGATAGAGAAACCATATAACATATATATATGAAAGAAACAATATAACATATATATATGAAAGAAACAATTTACAAAGCAGAGGGCATCAAGACAAACAGTGTAGAACATATTAAGGGCAGGAAAAAGAATAAACCAATATGTGAAATCTACAATAAAAAACATCCAAATTTGTATGAGCTAAAACTGTGCCTACTTGAAATCAAACTGCCATCTCAGACTCTCTTTTTTCATTGATTCTCTTCACAGCCAATGCCTCAGTATCTGCCAGAGGAATTGCAGATCGTTACCTTCAACAAGAAACATCAATAGAGCCATAACTAATTGCTCTGAGACTCGAATCGGACACGTTCGTTATCCATCTCCGAGGGCCATCTGACTCTCCTAATATGTTATATGCATAAGATGGCCACCTTACATCCATGCCGCACAAGCTTTTGATGCCCATTCGGATCATCTTCTGTGTTCTTTCGAGAGCTACGAGGCTTGAAAATGTTGAAAAGCTGTTGCCCACAAAAACATCAGCCCGTAAGCACACTTCATAGTCGATTGCAGACTTAATAAGATACGGATACTTTTCGTAAATCCCATCAACACCCAACTTCTTCTTCTCAAAAGGAAGTAACCCTTCCTTCCAACCACTCAATATTGAAGAATCTTCTAGAAGACTATCAGCCACTGCAAGATAAACAACAGTTGGATGCTCCAGTCCCGCGATATTTCCCACTCTCTCCATAATCTCCTCCTTGCTACTACAAATTTGGCTAATATTAGATCTCTGTTCCAATTTCTTGCAGTGAATCATCCAGTCTTTCTCTATTCTCATGTGGACTGCTACATAAGGAACCGGATTGAATGAAGACCTCTCTGAATCGGTTTTGGTCCTCATTTCTCTTCCTACTTCTCTAATCTTGGCCACAACCTTATCTGCTTCTTTCGATATCTCCTCCACCAAAACTAAGCACTCAAAAACCCTTGCATAATCCTCAACAGGCCAATGATCATGCCACAGGAAAGGGTTTTTCCCTACAATTCGAATTACTTCATTTCCATCACGGGGGTCTTTGCTAACCTGTCTCAGTTGATCCAAATCTCTCTCTTCGGTCCACTTCCGTCCACTTCCCTTCTGAAGCTCAAACACTGCTGTTCTATTCAACAGGTCAGAATAACGACCCAACCGGACAAACCCATTACAAAGTGAATTAAACCTTTCAAATTGGTATACCTTGTGAAAGGAAATGGGTTGCAAGAGATCCACTTCCTTGTAGAACAATGAGGCACTTAAGCTAGGCATCAAAAGAGTTCGGTTCAGCAATCTTGCTGTAAGGCAAGCTCTTGCAAATGCTATCTTCTGATTGTTCAGTCCCCACACGATTTGAGGAACCTCCAAGAACTTGTCTTTACGAATCCCATAATCAGAATCCAATTCCAATGACAGAGTGCGACTACTGGTCAATTCAAGGTTGGTCCGATCAACCCCAAGGTGGGAAAAGGAAGGAAGCAAAACAGCTCTAAACAGAAGAACGGTAACAAGTAGAACCACACATTTGCATGGCACTGTATTGGAATACCTGCCAAAGAATCTTGAATGCTTATTGTTTAACGCGTCCATTCAAGATTGAACTGTAAAAATATGGCAATCAAACCATTTCAATATTTGAAACTGAGAACTCCCTCAAGCCCAGAATTGTAGAGCAGAAGACAACCAAAGAATTTCAGCACAGACTCACTTCAGTTATCACTCTATGCTTGTAGATTCACTCATGCATATATGGAGCCCAATAATGTTCATCAAACATGAAAATCTACAAAGGCCAGAAAAGGAAAATAACATATAATAAGAACCAACCAATACAAAATTTGATACAGAATCGAAGGCAAAAGTCCCCAAATCAATCCTCACCTCCTTGAATTGTCAATTGATAGAAAACACCAACACCCTGCAATTGTCCTGAAGCCAAACACATGAATTCAGAAGGCCACACCCACAATCTCTTTTCTGTTGCTCCAGAAATCAAAAGAAAACACCAGACATTCCCAAAGAAAAGAAACAGGTGAAGAAAACAAAACAGAGAAATCAAAATTTCAAAAACTGGAATGATGAAACCCAGAGTTACAAGAATCCCACTGTTCAAAACCAGAATCTAAATATAAATTCCTGGCACTGGAACTGGAACTGGAACCCAAAATTGTTACGACTCAAAATAGGCTCGATGATTACAATGCACAGAAGTCACCTGAATTCTGAGCAAAACCCAGAAAGCAGAAACCCAAAAACAATGACAAGAAAATTATCACCAACAAATTGGCTTGATACAAAATATTTGCAATGAAGAAAGAATACAAAAAGGAATCAATTTACTTGAAGCAAAAGCCAGCCAACCTATCACTATCATGACAACTTAGAAATGTAGACAAAACCCAGAAAAGGGTAAAAGAAATATTATAGAAGAAAATGGGGTGTGTGGGCATGAAATGAATAGGTGAAGATTGGGAAGTGGGATAAAAAAAAGTGGCAAAAAGGGTATGGAAAAGTGGGGGTTAGGTCAGAGATCAGAAATTGTGCACCACTCCACTGCAACCTTAACTGTCCCTAGTCAAACCAATGCACAAAAAGAGGACATCTCACCTCACCTCACCTCACCTCACATTGAGCATGCATTGGCTTTGCCTACAATTTACCAAAATAGCAGCTATTGTGTTTAAGAAATTTTCAATTTTTTTTTGTTTTATTTTTAATGAGAGAGAAAAAAAAAAAGAATTGAAATTGGTTTTGGTTTTGGACAGCTGTGACCATTTGCTGCATGTGAAATTGGAGTGTGAGTTACTGAGTTAGGCATTTCTTTCTACTGATATTGTATTGTATTTACCCATAATGCCCTTTCTACATTTTGCAAATACTTGAATTTGATTAAAGTGAGGGGGGGCCAATTTTGGAAGAAGAATTTAATGTGCACTCTAGATGTGTATGTATGAATAGATTATGTATAGAAATGTATGCCCACATTTAAATTAACAGGTGTTCATGAATATATCAACAACAGCAACAACAAAAAGAATTTAATTTCAAATTTCAAATTTGATTTTTTGAACTTCAAATTCAAAATTTATTATCTAAACCAAGTAGTAAAATATAGGATAAGAAAGTAATTTTCTCTTTAACAAATTTTTTACATTCTATTTTTAACTTCTCCCAGATATATCATCTGAGATACAAAACTAAAATCATTCCTCCTTCTAAAACTAGAGAAAGAAGCAGTACTACATCATTATGGAGAACAGCAAGAAACACCAAAATAAGAAAACACCCAGTGAAGAAGAAGAAGAAGACACAAAGAAACAATCAAAGAAAATTAAAAGAAAAGCTTGAAAGATTGAAACCATTGTTGAAGACTCACCTTTAATTTATACCCACACAAGCAAGAGGGTAGATTCAAAAATGCAGATTTGATTGGATGGATGTTATGTATTTTTCAACTTCCACCATTGAAACAATACAGCTTGTCCTCCTTCTTTGCATGTCATAGGTCTCTCAATATTATTATATTTATGTCCAATTTGGGTCACTCAACTCTTATTATATTCTCAATATTAGCAAGTGGGATTAGTAAAATAACATAAGTGTAAGACTTAGGACATGACAATAAATAATACTGTAATAATTAATTATAGCATCTTGCCATGTGAGAGGGAATAAACAACTAAACTTCAATATTTAGTCTTGATTATTTTGTAAAAAGGATAAAATAAATAAAAATAGGGGTAATTACAATAAGCATCCCTGAAGTTAGGGGTAAAAACAGTTAACACCTCTAAACTTTAGTCTGAAACTTTAAGCACCCCTAAAGTATCAAAAGATCTTTCCGTCAGTTAAAGTTAACGGAAAATATCACTATTAGGTCATGTGCTAGGCACATGACCAATTTATTTTTTTGAAATTCCAAAAATGCCCTTCACTATTCATCTTCAACCTATTTTCGTCGGAAGATAAAATGTTTTGCCGGAATGTTCTTTGTTTCGCCGGAAACTTCAAATATTTGCCGGAAACTTCATACACTCGCCGGAAAATTCATAATCTCGCCGGAAAGTCCATCTGCCGGAAAGCTCAAAACTTTGCAAATCGCATAACAATTTCCATAAACTAATAGCTTTTTATACCAAATT
>JAYMTK010003059.1:0-12813 GCA_036897405.1 Pelargonium myrrhifolium | reverse complement strand
ACCTACCTAACATACACAACAAGGAAGATGAAGAAATAAATAGGTAATAATTATTAATCCACACTTTTGAAAAACAAAAAACTGAGAAATGGAAAAAATATGACGATAAAATTATGTGAAAAAATGAAACAGTAAAATATTGAAGAGATATGATGTATTGCCACGAGATGCAAGATTCTATAGCCATGTAAGTTAGTACAGATGAGAAGCCGTTGAGGTTAACGAGTAAGACTTTTTTTATATGTTGCGGATAAAAAAACATAAAAGAAAATTTGTTTACCTTTTTGTGTTCAGTAGAGGGTCGAACATCAAGTAGAGTTTTGTTAGAGAGTTGAATTGCGTACCCTGCTTCCCTCGGTGTCAGAACCTTAACTTTTTCTTCTCTGACCTACACAAAACAGTGAACAAAACGAACTCAAAAACCTAAGATTTTCTTTTGCATGAACTGCAGCAGCCTGATTACAATAACAGTGAGAAAAAAACTGAGAGTGTAAAGAAGTGTAATCAAGACGGATAGGCAGCAGCTACAAAGTAGGCTTTCTCAGGGAAGTAATGGCCTAAGTAAGGCACGAACATATTTTGTGCCAACATGAACATTGTAGTAACATATTAACTTATTGAAAAAGGAAAATCTACAATACTGAAGCATTTCTAAATGTGATATGTTGATGTTCATCTTCTTCGCGAAATTTAGGGCTCAGAGACTTTAAATGAAAGACAACAGTAATCAACAATATAAACATTCTAAAAACTCATTCCTTTACGAATCACAGTGTCTATTGCACAAAATTAATAACCAATGTTCTCATTTCCTTGACAACTAAGCCTCTACAATCATATTCCATCAGCTTTGCAAAGCACTTCCTAATATATGCATGCAGTGACTGAATCCAGCTACATAAGGCAACAAGGAAACTGCACTATAATGGACTCACGATTTCAATAAATCAACATGAATCACCAGGGATATCCGAACACATGTCAGCATTTCGTATCTTTCTTGGAAAAATCGGCATTTCAAAGACAATCACCATGAAGAAAAACTGAGGAAAAAAACCAACTACTTCCAAATTTCCAATTCTCGTGTCAAAATAAGAAAGCATGCCAGAAATACAATACCATTGCTTCCCATCGCTTCTTGGCAGCAGACATATCCCTCATTTGCTTCAACTCATAATCTTCTTCAGCAGCTCGAACTCGAACTACATTCCTGGACTTAATTTTAAAGAGACAAAAAATTGAACCCATCTCAGAAGAAAAATAATTTTTTTAATTACTTCCCAAGTCCCATTTGATTGCTTGGACTATGTATCAGAACTATCAATACCAAATTTTCACAATTTAAGAGAGATGAAGAAAATGGCCATACATGAAACAGAGTTGGGTAAAAATGTCTGGTGCGGTTCAGAGAATATAGGTGGGCTCTTCTCCCCTGTAAATTCCAGGATCCATGCTTCTGTGAAACGGAGACCGCAGTGAGTGACGGGAGTCCCAAAGCATTCATTGCTATTTGAGTGCGAAAATGGAATTGGAAAGCTGTAGATTCTTGAATTGCTTATCCTCTGCTTTCTACTCTGTGCATGGAGGGCCATTGTCTTATCCTGGATATTGTCTTATCCTGGACAAGGTTAATCAGGTTACTATATTCCTGACTTGCACAAACGGTTAATTTGATATGGAGTTAGGACAAGAAATCAAGAATTCACGGACGTTAATTATTATATATCAAGAACCTGATACACTCCAAATGATTTCACATAATGAAGAAGAGAAGATTGAATAGAAAAAAGAGGGGATTTAGAGGTTAAGATGAAGATCAGAGATGAGAAAGGAGAGATTTTGATAGATGAGACAGAGGAGAAGACAAAGCAGCTAATGGGCCTAAACCCTTTGGGCTAACTAGGAATTCAAAAACAACTTTGAGCATAACTGGGTCTAACATAAGTAACCCTTACAAGAAGTAACTTAACGATTCAAAATCAAAAACTCATTTGGAGTGTAACAGAACCACACATATTATTCCATGGTCCAGAAAATCCCACTAATCTTAATCTTGAAGCTCCATATATCCATGAAGTTCATGTTCAGCTTGTTCCATATTCAGAAAATGAGTTCTGATCAGTTTCTCATTTTGCTAATCTTCTCTATTTCTCTAGCATCCCTTCTGTTTCTGTTACTGAAACAGAACAAGAACCTCCCTCCTGGTCCTAAGAAGCTACCCATTATTGGGAACCTCCACCAGCTCGGATCCTTGCCTCACCGTTCTCTTCAGGACCTTTCAAGAATCCACGGTCCACTCATGTTCTTGCAACTGGGAACCATCCCCACCTTAGTGATCTCCTCTGCAGACATGGCCCAAGAGGTTTTCAAGACTCATGACCTCATTTTCTCAGGCAGGCCAAAGCTCTATGCTGCAACCAAATTAAGCTACGGTTGCTCTGATGTCACCTTCGCTCCCTATGGCGAGTCCTGGAGGGAAGCAAGAAAGATTGTTACGGTAGAGATGTTGAGTCTCAAGAGAGTCCAATCTTTCCGGGCCGCGAGGGAGGAGGAGGTGGGACTTTTCCTCGATTCGCTACTCGAATCTTTAACTAGTCCAATCAATCTCAGTGAAATGCTCCTTTTGCTAGTAAACAATTTTGTGTGTCGTGTGGCGTTTGGAAAGAAGTACAGTACTGATAACAGGCAAGCTGATCATGGTGCTGCGAGGTTTCAGACCTTGCTCCAAGAAATACAAGAATTGCTAGGAGGGTTCTGTTTGGCAGACTTTTTTCCGTCCATGGGGTGGCTCAACAAGTTCAATGGTGTCCGTACAAGGCTAGACAAGAACTTTAGAGAGCTGGACAGTTTCTATAATGAAGTAATCGAGGAGCATCTCAGTCGCGGAAGGCCTGAACACGAGCAAGAAGATCTTGTTGATGTACTACTACGGGTGCAGAAGGATCCTAGCCAAGCAATTGCTCTCACTGATGATCAAGTCAAGGGTGTCATCACAGTGAGACATCAATCAACTAACATCCTTAATATTTTGTTCTGTTTCATCTTAATCAGTAACTACAATTTGGTGCTTTTCAGGACATATTCATCGCGGGGACGGATACTTCTGCTGTGACACTGGAATGGATAATGAGCGAGCTGATTAGGAACCCGTCCGCGATGAAAAGAGCACAAGATGAGGTGAGGGGAGCTGTGAAGGGAAGTGGGAAAGTGAAGGAAAGTGATCTTGAAGGACTTGTGTACTTGAAGGCTGTTGTGAAGGAGACACTGAGGCTACACCCAGCAGCACCATTACTGGTGCCTAGAGAGACCACAGAGAGTTGTTCCATCCTTGGAGACGCGTACACGATCCCTGCCAAGACAAGGGTCTTTGTTAATGCAATATCTTTAGCAACAGACCCGAAATACTGGGAAGACCCGGACAAATTCTTTCCGGAGAGGTTCTTGAATAGCTCAGTTGATTACAAGGGACAGAACTTTGAGTACTTGCCGTTTGGGGTAGGCCGGAGGGGCTGTCCCGGGATGAACTTCGCTGTGCAGCTGATTGAGCTTGTTCTTGCGAGTCTGCTTCATGGTTTCGAGTGGGAGCTGCCTAATGGGATGAGAATACAAGATTTCGATATGGAGGAAACATTTGGGCTCACAATGCACAAGAAAGCTCCTCTTTGGCTAGTAGCTAAATCGAGTATAAGACAATAATAACATGACACTTCATTGAATATCACTCATAAATTCAATCGTTTATTTGTTGGATTGAAATAATCTGTCATAAACTCGAATGTTGATTTTCTTTTATTTTTTTTCCTGAAATCGAAATTTAGAAATGGGTTTTGCAGAGAACCTAGGCATGGATGAATCTGATCCAATGAGATATGCTAGGTATGCCTCCATTGACCACAGTGAACAAGTAGTACCCAGTTGGTGCCACATTTTCAGATGGAGGTGCCTTCACTACTGCTTCCACCCATCCATCTTCTCTCATTTCCATACTCCTACTCCTCAGCCTTAGCATCCTCTGGTTCATCGAAATCGAATGTGTCGTGAATGGCGGGGCGTAGGCACTGAACTCCACTGTCATCATCCACCTCTTCGAAAGCCGGAATCTAACCCCGAATTCCCCTCCTAGCTTCACCCCGAACTCTCCACGCCCATAAGCTACTGTCACATTACTCGGCCTTCTGTCATGATACTGCGCCTCCATGTAGTATGGCACAAACGCTTGTAGCCTCAGCTCAGTCGGGTATGTAACGTTCCTGAAAGTGTACCTATTGTTCGGGTTACTACCCGCAACGAGGACTCTCCCGTCCGGTGCAAGCACAGCTGATGAGTGGTACATTCTGGGTATTGTGGTACCTCTCTGCACTTGAAATCTTCTTCCCAGTGGATTCTTTGGACTGTAAAGGTAAGGCTCCAGAGAAGGAGTAGCTGCATTGTTCCACCCAGAACTGCCCCGCTTTGCCCCATTGATGATCAGTACATGGCCGGTTGGGAGGATCAGCATGTCGTGCAGGAGACGCGGGGCAGGCATATTTTCCATAGCCCACTCGTGTTTGTTACCTGTGATCACCATTCTTCCACAAGAGCTCAAGCCCTTCAAGAACCGCCCACCGCGGGCCTTTCTGTAAGCTCCTGAAGCTGAACCACCGCACACCATGACTTCAACTTTGAGAAACTCGTCCTTGTGGTCAAGTGGGAGAATCACCGAGGAGCCGGAGCTTGGATAGTTTCTTGCTCCATTCCCCGGAATCTTTGGAAACGCCTTCATCACTCTGTTTGTCCTGTAATTGAAAAGGATTGAGTCGCGGTTGGCAAAAATGAATAGATTGCCATCGGGGGAGAGGTGGATGAAAGGATAGAGATTGTTTCCGCCTTGTCTCCTTTCGTTTGTCTGGTGCAAGAAAGGAAGATCGAATGATCTTTCTCTAGACGACAATCCAGGCACAAATTCATAAGTCGGAGCTCTTCTTCCACCTACAACTATGACCCGATCACTCTCAGGGAGCCTCGCGGTGGATGCATACCATCGGCTGCTGGATAGCATTTTCTTTGTCTGTGTCCAGTCGCAATGGCTGTTGCGGCAAGGCTGAAATATCCGGACTCTTTTCGATCCCTTACCATATCCACCAGTTTGGAGGAGTGTTCCATTGCTCAAGAAAGAACCTGAGGAGCACCAAGTATCAGTGTAGAGCTTTAAAGGCCTAACTGTGTCACCCAAAATGTCGTACTCTACAGCATGAGCTGAGCACGATGAGTGTTGTTCGAAATCCTCACGGGTGGTGCAGTTTCTTCCATTGTAGCCTCTTCGGAGCCTGTACTGAGACGGGCCTGCTCCGGTTTGGTCAAACATGACAACCGTGTCGCGGTGGGTCAATGCCATGTGCATTGCCACCACACCAGTGTTGAGCAGGAGAAGCTGCCACTGCCCTTTGCTCTGTACTGTCAATCTCTTTACCTTGCTTCCTCCTGAGAACCTCCGAACCGCATTTCCAGAATCAACACAGAACAGTAACAAGAAAGCAAGAGCTGGGAGAGCATAGCCTTTTCTTGATTCCATGTATAAGTTGTGTAAAGCAATTAGTTCGCTCGGATCTGGAGTCTCTGATATACTTTCACTCAGATATCCCAAAAATGTTCTAGAATTTTTAAGCCAACAGTCTTGAAGTTTGGTGAAACCCAAAATACCAGGCAGTCATAATCATGCATTCAGGAGGTGCAAATAATTCGGAAAACTCAACATCCCTGCCCTCAAAATTCCCCCGTTGTAAGCAAATGAGTCTTGCCTGATAGCACATCTCCAAAATTTGCTCTCAGAACTGGCAAAATATGTATTTACCGTAAAAAGGATTACCAAGCCTAATCATAACAAACACTTGATAATATGTACCACCAGGTTCAGTACCATGTTAGCCACACATGGTGCTAGGAAATGATTTAAGGTTCAATCTATATGACGAACCATCAATCCACAAAATATTAGGCTCTTATGAAACACATGCCATCCCCTACCTATAAACCACCAACTACCGGATCATAGAATTTAGATGCCTAGCCTAGCTAATCCACAAATTATCAACCTATGTTTACTTCTAACATGATTACTCTTAAAAGTGTATCGACATGTACTTATTTTATGCTATTTTAACAATATGGAGATTGATGAAATAAAATAAACAAAATAGAATATAGACATGGTAAAAATGAAACAAAGATTCACAAATAGATAGTAATATGTTGTTTATTATATTACTTTTTTACAAAATTTAAGACCGCACCAAGGCCTAATTGGCCCCTACAATGGCTCTACCTCTATCCAACGCTATTGTCCTTATTTATTAAGAGGCAGAGTACAGAACTTACAGGCTGGGAAGTGGGACTGAAGTTAAAAGCTTCTGAAAATGCCTCTTAATAGAGCTTTATCCTAGTTTGGATGGCACTTCGACATATGGGGCATGACTGAAGATCTTCTCCACATTCACAGCATGTCTGCAAACAAATAAGATCCAATTCATTTCCTTTATGTTCACAATTAAAGATAAAAAGTAACAAAAGAGCAAATGTTTTACCTGATGCCCACAACCGAAGGCCATATTCTTTGGATTATGAATGCAAATAGGACATAACTGCGAGGATTTAAAAGAAGCAATTAAGATGCTTTACAACAACTGTGAGATGAAAATGCCGGGGTTTATAAATTGCATTGCTTTTTCCTTTTTAGAACTATGGTCATGACCTCATGAGATAACATGATATACATGCTTTCAGGAGCACTAAACAGATTTTATATCATGAAAAAGAAAGAATTGGATAAAGTTTTGTAGATGTGAGGATGGTGCACATACATGATTATCAGAAGAGGAACTAGCAGGTGGAGCCGAGACACTATCTGTATCACGTCTACCAGAAGGCACGCTTGGACGAAAATTGCTTGACCGTGAAGTTTTAGGAGTGCTGAAAGAAGCCTGGCCATAAAGAGGAGGAAGAGGGATCCTTTCTATAGCCTTCCCCCGACGGGTACTGATTCAGAAATTAACGAAAAAAGATAAATTGCAGTTCAAGTATGTTCCCGGCTGGAACGGTTGGAACCTTACAAGCTCTACAGAAGAAGATTAAACTTTTACCCCAATATATTGAGCTCTAATGTTGCTTTATACTGAGAAGGTATTTCCATCAAGGCTCCAAGAGCGAACTCTGCTTCTTTTCTGGATCGTTCCATATTCTTTGACATTATTTCTGTAAAGTTCACAAACTAGAAACAACAAAAGAAGGAAAAACTCCCCAATTATTTGACTGATATACATGACAAGACCCCCAAAAAGGGTAAATATGAACTCTAACTGCCATCTAGTATTGCTTGCCTGGAAATTATCAAAGGCTCGAGCAGGTATATTGTCATCGAATTCCCTCATCATGTCCCAGGGCCCATCTCCAACCCCAACTAGTACGATGGATAGGGGGTACTCACTGCATATGAACAGCATATTAAAATTTAAAAGTGCTTTGGCAGAGAAGGTATCAACAAGGGAAGTTTGGGGGGGCAATAAAAGTGACCTTGCTTTTACAATTGCTTCAACAGTTTTCTTTTCCTGTGAACTTAGCTGACCGTGTTCAGTGTCAACACTTCTAGTCACCTGTGACAGCACCAAATCAGTTGATATAACATTAATGACCTGAAACAGAGTCATCCCTCTAGTGCAACCTGAACATGATACATCTTTCTTAAGTTTTGTGAAAACCTTAAAGAGGTTTTGCCAATATTTCCGTTGGTACATCTCATGCAGCCGTTTTACAAAATATGAAGTTGTATCCATTTGTAAAACACACTCAAGATTTTCCTCACTTAAATGCAAATCGTACCTGCCCATCAGCTATAATTAGTAACACGTGGTACTGACCACCGCTTTGCTCAACAATAGTAATGGCCATTTCAATCATGGGAGCAAATGATGTCGGCCCTATGAGGAAAAAAACCAAGAAAATTGTTTTAAGCACAGTAGACCAAACATTTTTAAACAGGGAAGGAGTACTTCAATATGCAACCTGCTAGTCGTAAGTGAGGAACTAGTTCTCTATATCTTGTCAACACTTCTTCAAATCCATTACAATATCTATCATCTGTGTAGAAACTGAAGACGTCTGTGTCATGTGTTGACGCTGCCAATACAGGAAACACATTTTCATCTCAGTTTTTGAGTTATCGAGACAATATCATAAATAATAACAATGCCCCTCATAAGAAATAGTCTGAAATACCATCTCCAAATCCAAAACAAGGGATCAAGTTATCTTCATCAAAGGAAGACAGTGTTTTTCCAATAATAGATATAGCCTGCTCATAGGGATTTTGATCATCTCCAATGTGATGTAAACTCCGTCGGTTATATGACCTTGCACCTGATAACAAAGCAAGCCATGTATCATGTACATTTCAGGAAACTTGGAAGAAAACTGTATGAAACAGACAACAAGACAATACCTGTCCACTCATTGCTCTTTGTGAAGTCGATACCAACAATTAGATTGGAGGACTCCAGGCCAGAACGTGCCAGGGCTTCTGTGACCTATCAGAAAGAAGAGCATTGTGCATGGAAGTCCCATTGGATACAATTCTAACAAACAACCAAAGTTGCAGTATAGAGCATTGTGAAATAAAGATACAAAATAGAAAGAAAAAAAATAGCAAAAAATAGGGGAAAATCTTTGGACACACAAAAAAATAACTCTGGGTTTCCCATCAATTATTTCATCGATCCCTGCAAACAGAATCAAAGGTCCTCTCTTGCCCATAAATATAGGAACATTAACAGAAATACAGAATAACTACAAAACATGAGAGAACCTCAGGTTGAAGCAAACTCTAAAAGACATGGACATTACGAGCATCTACTCACCGTTATTATCGAGGACATGAAACAATAAAGCTAAAGGCACAATTAGAAGTGGTTAGTCACCAAAAAAGGGATTGATCATTTTTACCTGCTCAAGGCTATTATAATTATCATCAATCTTAGAAAACTTCCTTTTTGAATCGGGAGCTGGACCACCATACCTCTGGGGAGGAGGCTCATAATGCTGCTGATAATACTGCTGCGGGGCAAACTCTTGGCTTGGTTGAGCATATGCCGATGACTGATAACTAGGATGATGCCATGAACGTGAGTTAGACCCGGTGGACGAAGACTGTCTCGAAGTCCTTCTTCTTGAAATTGATGAACCCATCAACTCTATACTCTAGATAAATTTTAGCAACTTCCAAAAGGGCGAACGCAGCTAAATAGGCATACCAGTAAAGAGCATGCAATGCAAAACCAATATGAGAACCCTGAATGACCATAGAAAGAATATTATGTATACAAAAAACAACCAGAAATTCAAATTCAAATTTCACTATTGGCTTTTAAGTTCAAGAACTTCACACTCTGGGAGAAGTAAGCATAGCATAGCAGAATTCAAGCAAATATTTGTGGGATATGAAGACCAAAAGTATAATTAAATAAGATCAATTTACATTGTTGAAATGAAAATGCAGCTATAAATGAAAGAAATTTAGAGTTCAGAGTCAAAAGACAGTCCAAAATTCAAAGAGAAAGCTTTAATGAAACACAAACCCTAGTTTCAAAATTCATCACCAACCCACGAAAACTATCCAAATCAAGAAGCAGAAAATCTATCCAGATCAAAGAGAAGACCACATCAGCACCATACCTCAGTAGTGAACACAGAGCATAGTTGGGCTGATACAGGAAGCGAAAGTCCACGGCTGTATCAGTTGGTTAGAAGAAGTGAAAACGGAAGGGAAGGGCTGGTTCTACGAAGCTTCACAAATTTGGATACTTTTTTGTTTTTTTCAATGGAGTCTCTTCGGCTAGCTAGCTAAGCTTTGCTTGCTTGCTTGCTTGTTGTGCTTGTGTTCACTGAAAGCGACAACCATTGTCTAATTTGCTGTTGAGGCCCTCCATTTATGTTTTTTATTGGATTTTGATCCATTTTAGTCCCTGAAGTATCCAATTTGTTTCATTTTAATCCTTGAACTTCATTTTGTTCCTTCACGGTCCCTCTTATCTTTGTTTTGTTCCGCGTTGGTCCCTCCCATCAACTCTCTTAACGGAATCCGTTAAAACCGAATAAAAAATAAAATGTAAAATTACCATTTTGTCCTTCCATCACCCCATACATTTTGTTCAAGAACATTGAAGATTCCGGTGCCGGAAACTTCAACCATTTGAAGTTTCCGACGCCGGAATTTTCAAAGTTCTTGAAATTTCCGGCGACTTAATTGCAAAGTTGAAAAGAAAAAAAAATCAAGAATACACTTTTATATACAAATTTGATACTCTACATCAAAATAAAAACAATCCAAATGCTAATTTAAACCCAAATTTCAAGCGCACTAACAGAATCCAAGCTACAACTTAGATCCATATCTGAAAATGAATCCCGAAGGAGCAGATCGGAGAAGAACTAGATTGGGAGTGAGCTCGAAGAAGAAGTAGATCGGGAACGAGACGAAAAAGAAGTAGATCGGGAGCGAGACGAAGAAGAAGCAGTCGGGAGTGAGATCGGAGAAGAAGCAGTCGGGGCCGGCGACGGAGAAACCAAAGGAGCTCGTTGCAATCAGGCCGGAAGCGTAGAAACTAAGGAGACTCGTCAAGCCCTTCCCTTCTCTCTCCTTCTCGAATCTGACCTCCTCGACTCCTCCTCGACTCTCTTCGTTTCATGGAGGTCTGGCAGATTTGGCCGTGCACAAAATTCGTCGCCTGAAGTGTCCAATTGTGCAGACTTCGTCACCTGGTTCTTTGTCTTCGCCGCCTCCTCCGCAGCCACCTCCTCCGCGCGCCGGACTCTTGATCTTCATCGTCTTCTTCGATTAGAACTGAGAATACAGAACTGAAATCCAACCATTTTTCTCATTTTTTTATTTTAAATTTTTAACCAAATGAAATCTGTCGCCGGTGCCTCAGCCTCAGCCTCCGCCATCGCTTGCCTCCACCGACACATCTGCCTCCGACGCTGCCCCTACCTTCATCGTCTCCTCCAACTGGAACTCTCTATTTCTTCTTTTTTTTTTTATTTTTAATGGCATTTTTTATAAATTAGGATAAAAGTTGAGGGCAAAATGGTAATTGCAACGCAAATTAACAGATTCCGTATGTGGAAATGACGGTAGGGACTGTGACGGAACAAAATAAAGATAAGAGGGACCGTAGCGGAACAAAATGAAGTTTAGAGACCAAAATGGAACAAAGTGGATACTTCAAGGACTAAATTGAATCTTATCTCTATAAATTATCTCGTAAATATTGACACGGGAAGCAATCATATAGGTATTTCATTTTTCTGATTTATAAAATTACACCTCTATAAATAAATCAAGTAGGGGAAGAAAACTTAAGTTTTCTCCATTTTAAATTTAGATGGTTAATGACTCTGATTTTCTTATTAACTTGACATTGATGATTATTATTAAAGAAAATCTCACTCATACATGTAACTCTCTCTTGTAATTTATCATAGTTACCTTGATGTGTCTCGAACCCAAGACCTCAGATCTACAACATGAGCTCCATACCATTCAGTCAATTGACGGTAAATTTATTGAGGTAATCAAAGTGTCAAGTAACAAATCAATTTTTTTTTTTATACAAATAGGTGCCGAAATTCTATCTTGCAACGGCCTAAAGAATTTTTGTCAAGTCGTATGTACATGCTTGAATCAAGGTACCAGTAGTGTTCATGAAAGAGATTTCGTCTCTTGTTCCTACCCTAGGGGTTTTGGTACATGATCGCACCAAAGTGGTCTCTTACACTACCACCACCAAGAATGTGTTGAGTGAGGATCGATCCTAAGACTTTCTCTCACTCACACAGTTGGAATAACCAACTGCGCCACACCTGGTGGTATCAAATAAGAGTTGCACCAATCTCACCAACTGAAATACCAAATATTTGTAACCTGTGATTCTGAGAGGAGAATCAAAACCCATTATTGTTCTTGGACTGTTACTGAGAAATAACCAATCACACAAATTAGAGTCGCAACATTACCTCAGACTCACCTTGTTATGCCACAAAAAGGGTTAAAAAGTACAAGTGAATGAGCTCATAGGTCTGAGGAGGTTGCTAGGTTTTGTCTCAAGTCCTGTGTTCTTGAAGAATGTGAAGTCTATACAAATACCAGGACAGGTCAGTTCTGAGTTGACAGATCCCCAACTCTATCTCTTCACTCTTAATTTGTTGATGGTTGTACTAAAAAGAAGTAAAGAACAGTGCACACACACACAAGCCATGTCATGTGGATGAGAGTGAGACTGGCTGTTTATTCCCTTTGCCTCTTGATGCCTAGCTTTTCAATTTTGAAGACCCCACAAGCTTTTGTTTGAGTTGGCTTCTTTGTATGGAGATGGCATCATCTTCTTTCTTTCAAGGAAATAATGGCTACAAAAGTATTTTTCCATGTGAGAACCACATGATGGTTGTTGCTATTTTGGAGGAAATGTCTCCTCACTCCTTCAACTTGTTATACAATTACAATCATACTAGCTGGCTGCCTCAAGTTTGTAAATCAATCATTCACTCATTCATTCATTCAACTTACCCTTCAAATTTATTGTCACTATGAGAAAATGTCATGTTTCCGATGGAATTTTGACGAAAATCATAGGTATCGTTTGACAACGGGAAAGTAACTCTTCCGGAAATGTTTATTTTCTCGGGAATGTTGATAAGGGCATTTGACACATCGGAAAGTTACGGGAAAATGCAGAATCCCGAGTTGTGAAAATTGAATACTATGTTTGGTTCAAAATTGTAAAAAGTTGG
>JAYMTK010003058.1:0-12814 GCA_036897405.1 Pelargonium myrrhifolium | reverse complement strand
AAGGGGAGTTTTGGGTATTTCGCTCCAGGGTTTTGAGAGAAAATTTTTTGCCTTTTTTTTTTTTTTTTTCTCAACAAACTTGACTAATTAAGAACAAATGATCAGTTCAGCTAATATTTTGTGCAGAATATGGCATGGGAAGTGATGTTTCCATTCAGGGAGACGCATACAGTTACGGAATACTTCTATTGGAGCTATTTACAGCAAGGAGACCTACTGATGCCATGTTTAATGTAGGTACGGACCTTCATAGCTTCACTAGAATAGCACTGCCTGACAAAGTGGTGAATATTGTGGATCCACATTTGCTGCAAGAAGAAGAAATGACAGAAAGAAGACAAGAGTGCTTGGTCTCAATACTCAGTATGGGGGTTTCATGTTCAATGGAAAGCCCAAAAGATCGAATGGAGATCAGAGATGTGGTTAGAAAATTACATTTGGTGAAGAGTACTTATTATTGAGGATTGGGCATCCATGGAAAGAAAAGTTGATGGTGAGTTCTACATCAAGATGACAGTCAGCTTGGCAGTGCTTAATGTAACAATAAAAATTTGACAGCTTAATATGCTTGTATAACTCGTGTGTGTTTTACTTTCTTATCCCCTTTACAACTCTTCTCAGCTATCTACCTACCTTTGTTAGTGCAATAAAAGGAACAGCATTTTCTCTCTTTACACAACTATTTCAAATGGGCCTGCTACTTAGATCATGCTTCATGCATGATTCCAGTTCCCTCCTGAAACTTTGTTACTAAACCATAATTCAAATTTTCATGCTCTGACCAACCAAAGAGATAATAGTAATTTTGATAATTTTCTATAAGACTATAACTATGATGTTATTAGCCGAGGTCTAATCAACCAATGAAGTCAAAACTAATATCAGCACTCAATTAGATCCATGAACACAAAACTAAAACTGGGAGGGGCAGATCATAATTGGGTGATTGCATCATTATGGAGCTACGGTTTAGTGGATTTTAATCTAGAGACAAGAACAGTAAATCCCATTAATTTTCAGTGGTTTCAACAAAAATCAATATCTTGCTTTATTAATTAGCAATTGTAATTCAAAGAATGATCACACTTCAGCTGAATAAACCAGGTAACCATAAGGTAAAAGGGAATCAAAGCCAGTTCAATTAGGTTAATAGAAGAACATATATTTATGAAATTGAAGTCAATTAACATCTGATCATTACCAAACAGAGAGCATTCTTACATTAGAACGAGTGAAACAGAAACAGACATGATCAATATACAGAAAAGCTAATATCAACGTGAAGAGTAAAAGCTCATAGCTGACCTATTGGGGGTATACAGACGAAGAAGCAACACCTCATCGCTTGCTATCGTAATCGACTATCTCAGAATCGGTGACGGATCTCGATTGCTGCACCATGGACCGTCCGATTGAGTTGATCCAGTCCTCCTTCTCCTTCTCGGAATCGGCGATGAAATACATGGTCTCGGAGCGGGTGGACAATTCGAAAGCGCACTGCTTGTTAAGAACATCCTCAGCTCCCTTCACGGTGAGGCATGACGCGACGGCGATGACGCCGCGCGGCCTGGAGGAGCGAGTGACGGAGCTGTCCTTGAACCAGAACAGCTTGCCTCGCTTCAGAACGAACCAGCGGCGGCGCCAGGTCTTGATGTACTCGCCTTGCTTGGTGAGCCACCCGGTCCGCTCCGGCTCCGACCAGAACTCGACGCCGTCGTAGTCGCTGACCTTCTCCGTCAAGCGACTCAACCCCGTCGCTGCTCGCCAAAAGTTCGCCATTTTTGGGTCTCTCTCTTTTGTTTGGATCGTCGTGAATAATCGTGCCAAACGGAATCAGAATGGCAGAATCGTGATTTCGGTTTCACTTTCGTCTCTTTTTGTAGCATAGAATAAAACTAACTGGGCCTATAATTTGAGCCGGCCCAAGGAAACTAAAACCCATTTAAATATAAATACAGGCAGTACAGCACAAACTGCCTCGTATTACTCGCAACAGAACACTAGAGTCACGCGGAGTTCGTTTCGCTCAGCGGAGGTTTTTATCGTGTGTCCGTACACCGTCATGTCGTCGTTCACCGAATCCGGCGACGATACAGTTCCCGTTACCGGCTCTTCTGGAGCCTTCCATGACGACGCCTTCGTAGGCTACAATTCCGGCGCCACAGCCCATGGTTTTGACTCCTTCGCTGCCGATTCTGATTCAGTCACTGACTCGCCTATCTACAACAATTCCTCCTACACCGCCGGCAATGACGTCTTTGTGTCGCATCAAGCTTCGGAGGTTCCTTCTTCGCCGCAGATCTACGGTTCTGATGGAGGATTCTTGGCGGAAGAGAACGGAATGGGGTTAGATGGAGGGTACGGTGGGGTCGACGGCCCGATTCTGCCGGAAATGGGGGAAATGCAGCGTGAGGAAGGTTTTGCCCTCAGAGAATGGAGGAGGTGAGTTTTCTACTTGCGTGCTGGAATTTGTGTATATGCATGTCTGTCTGTGGCTGATTTGTTAGTTTGAACGCTGTTTGATTGCTGTGAAAATTGACGGAAAGAGAGAGTAATGGATGTTGACTTCAGTCGTTTATGTCGCGTATTTAGTTTTCACCACAATCTGGAAGCTTCATATCGCCTGTAGATTATGTAAAACTTTATCACACTCATTTATATTGTTACACCAGCCAAATATGATGAAAGATTGAGTAAAAAACAAGAAAAATGAAATTTTGATGGTCAGTGTATTTTGACTTTGTATGATATGATAAAATGCCCCACCTTTGGTTTCTCAATTATTTGGCTTCACTTGCATTCTAGTTCTGTGGGCAATTATTGTGATTTATATTTTTTTTCGATGTGGATTCAGACATGGCCACTTATTGACTTAGGTTGTTATTATGGCTGGTGGTGTTTTTAGTTCCACATGTCTGTGGTTTGCCTTCATTACTAAAACTGGTAGAGCACCTACATTTTACTTGCATTTAAAGTCTAGATCCCAGTCAAGTTAAATTCTGCGAGTAAATGCTCTAATCAATATAGATCAGTATATTTCGATTAAAATCCCTAGTGGAAGACTTGCTGTGAATGTATTTTCTGGTTTTATTCAAGTTTCTGTAGTTTTATCGGACAACTAAATAGTCATTCATACTGTTCATGCTCTCTAGTTTGCCTATTGAGGTTCATTTCTGAATGATCTTGGCAGATGTTAATTTCTTGGTTGACGAGAGTGGGGTTTTTGTTAGCATCTAGTTGGATTAGTGGAGGCATGCCTTGGAATTTGTGGGCTTTGGGATAGGTAGGATACACTGAGTGTAGCTTTAGTGAGGATGGATTTTTTGTCTAGTAGGGATTGAGGGTCACAAAGCATCTAAATGATGACTTTAGGTGGATGGATGAAAAGGAGCATTGCATTGGGGATTTTAATGCCATCCTTGAAACTTGAAGGGTATGGCATTGAGTGTTGGGTTTCCAAAAGACTCCAAATTCATAAGATGGGGCAGTAGAAATGAAATGTGTGAATGGGTGGGGTGACACAATGAACGGTTAGGATAAGCCAGCCAACCAAGGTTAGGGGTTTCTCTGCCTAATTTGGTTTGGACATGTGCAACCATAGGGGAAAACTATCCAATCAGGTAAGTCAAAAAGACTAGGGAATAGAAAATATATGATAAAGATATCCAGTTCGATTTGTTTTCGTTATAGAGAAACAAATATTCCAATATAGTATGTGTTGACCTTTCCAGTTTGATTTGTATTTTTATTCCTGGGCATCTGTTGTACACTTGAGATTTATATTATTAATTTTGTAGTTGGTGAATGCAGAGTTTGTAGTCTGACATTTCCTGTCGGCAAGTTACATGATCCTGCTGCCGCACAATCACCTTCTTTAGTTTTGAAATTATATAATTTGTTATGCTTCTTATGTTCTTTGTTGTGTGTGTGTGAAACGTATTGATTATGTTTTGGTTTTTATTGAATATCGTAAACATATCTCATTGGGCATCTTTATAGGAGGGCATTTGGGCCAATGAGCATACTACACAGTAACAGTGGCTCTCTGTTTCCCATGATTTTTACCGTATCTCAATGTTCAGGTTTTGTTGGCTTAGAAATATACTTCATCCTTAGTATTTTTGTTTATTTCTCAAGTTATCCTTAGTGTATATATTTTTTTATAATTTAATTTAATATACAAGTTACTGTGGTAGGTATTTGATGTGTTGTTTATTTCATGCAACTTAGTAATTTAGACTTCTTTTTTTATGGAATAGCATCTATAAACAGGGGGGCAAATTTGATCAAACAATTAGTTTTGGTAGCTTATTTCCTACCTGCATGATGAATTAGTATGTAGTTCTTGATTAGTTGTCAAATTCTCTGTTGGTGTTGTAACACCCAGGCAGAATGCAATTCTACTGGAAGAAAAGGAGAAGCAAGAGAAGGAGTTGTTGAGCCAAATAATTGATGAAGCTGATGAATACAAAGTTGAATTCTATAGGAAGAAGACGATCGCTTGTGAAAGTAACAAAGCTACAAACAGGGAAAAGGAAAAGGTGAGTTGAAAACTAGTTTTGAATTGTATGTTACAGCTGTTTAGCGCAATCCTATTTTGCATATAACACTTGTCCTGAGAGGAAAATGACCATATGGTTAAGAGAATCTTCTAAATATATGTGAACTTTATTCACTTAAGTAGCAAAGCTTCTGTCACCTAATTGCATCATAGGTTTATGAAACATATCCGACAGTGTTAAAGTTTGCACATGACAGATCTGATCTCAGGATGTTCATAGCCTTCGTGATACCAAGTAATTGTACGGTATGGATAATGTTTGAGTTTAGGAATTGACTGCCCTTTTAGTTCTAAATTCTTTATTTTTGGTCGGATAAAATTAGTAGAACGTCATCATATCTTATTGCAAACCACTTCCAACATATTTTTTTATATGATTTTAGATACTGCTTTGGCCACAAGGACTGCGTCTTTTTTCTTTTTCTTTTAAATATAATGTATAGCTTGGATCCTATTCAGTTGCAAGTTGGGTATCCTGCATTTCAAATGATCAAGTATACACTCTCATAATACACTTGATCATTTAGTATAGGAATCAATGTGATTTAAAACACTAATCCTTCTTTGTTTTGTTGACTTAAGTTCTGAAGTAGAACAATAAGTTTACAAGTTAGAGGGTCTGTGACCTTGACTAGTTATAAACAGCAAAGGTATGTTCTTGTTAACACGTGTATTTTCTGTTTACAGTTATTTGTGGCCAGCCTAGAAAAGTTTCATGCGGAAGCTGATAAGAACTACTGGAAGTCAATTGCAGAGCTTATTCCAAATGAAGTGGCGACCATAGAAAAGAAGAGAGGGAAGAAGGATCAGGAGAAGAAGCCATCGGTGGTGGTGGTCCATGGTCCAAAGCCTGGGAAGCCAACTGACCTCTCAAGGATGAGGCAGATACTTTTGAAACTGAAGCACACTACACCAGACCACCTCAAGTTAATTCCTCCACCACAACCAGCAGTTGCCCAACCTGAAGCCTCACAGAATGATGCTAAAACTGTTTCTCCTCCTGCACCAGTTGCCCAACCTGAGGTAGTGGCAGCTGCTTGATAGTTGTCTTGTTAGTACATAATATATTAAGAGGATCACATGAAAAGTAGCTTGAAAGATATTTTGTTGCAGACTTGTGGGTACTTTCAGATTAATGCTTGTGCTGCTTTACTTATTTCTATATCTTTTTTTGAAAACATATATTGCTTGTGCTGGTTTATATATTTAATATCTATTTTGACTAGATACCATTTGTGTCATGGCCCCGAATTAATATGCAATGTTTTATACGTCTTTAGTTCATTTTAGGTCAATTTAGTCACTAAATTGAGTTGTTTGTAAGTCCCGTTACACGTTGACTTTTGTTCGGAATTGGTTCAGAAATATATGCATCTAGAATACGAGTCTTTATCATGGCATTAAGATTCTGCACAACAGCATAGATCTAAAAATTTCTTAACAACACGCCGTGAAGGGCTGAAGGTGCATCATGCGATTACAACATTGCTACTTGCAAGAACTTCATCCACTTGAGCGTCCTCATGCCTAGAGGTAGCTCAAAATTTAGTTTATAGGCACAGTTCTGATTCAAACCCATAGCTACTATTTACAGAATAAGAGAGTTTGAGTTTTGGCTTTGAGCACGCTTTAAACTAAGGAGGTAATAAAAGTAGCACTGTGAAACAATATATAAAACTTTGCATCAGCACTCTAGACACTGCCTCAGCTCATCAGATTTGAGCATACCTGACCTTTCTGTTACAGGGCGTCAAGGACATGAACAAATTTGAGTATGTTAAATCAGTCAGAGATCCTCACAATTGTGAACAGCAGATGAGAAACCAAAGAAATGCCAAGAGGTTCACAACAAGCGTACAACCAACCTATTAGTACTGCTAGAACACAACTCACTGTGTCGAAGAAGAAGAAGAAGAAGAAGAAGAAGAAGCATGACGACTAACCCTAACAATACAAAAGCCGCCTAGCTAGTCAATAATATAGTAATCTAGCCTTACACTTTACATCAATCAATCATAGAAGCCTTCTGTCAGTTCTTTCTCAAATCTGGTTCTTTCGGATGCCCTGCTGGTAAATAATGCATAGTAAAATATATGAGGTTGATTAGAAATGCAGTTTAAATCTCATGATTGTAAACCTAGCTGTTACCTGCCACGCAGGCTACCAGGAGATCTACCGCCAGCTCTCTCACTGCCAATATCATCTTCTACTTCACTCCCATCGTAACAAACCCCATTATTATTGACACTCATTTCAGAACTAGCATTACTGCTAGTCGCAAGGGGAGAGTCTGAAACACTAATTGTTCTGCTTCGTGCCGGCCCCGATCTCACGCTATACATAGATGACGCAGGAATATTTGTCATCAATGGCCGTAGATTACCAGGAATAGTTTTCCTTATGTCCTGCTCAAAAGAGGGTCAAAATCAGAAATTTGATACGAAGGAACAATAGACACTACTCATATGAATGGAATGAGGATAAACAGATTAGATACATACCATATGCCGTATAGCCATATCCAAAGATTTCTTTGAGAGTGTTCTTCCAAAGCCCATGCTGTCTGGGGACGAAGATTTTGCTGATAGATTTCCATGAGGAGAATGTTTATCGTCTTGTTTAGGTGGTATCAGCTTCCGCATATTTATTACCCTTTCAACCATTTTTGTTCCATATAAAACAGGGCTCATATTGTCATTAACTTTCAAATGCCCACGACTAAATGCAGGAACAGAACTGCCACTGGGATGTAACATGCCATTTGGGGGCCGTCCTCGTGATGGAGAGCATGATTGCCGCCTTGGCCTTGTAGTAGGACCTGGCTCGACGGATGAAGAGCGAGGACTGGGAGCTCCAGGCCTACCCCTTGTGGCTGAAAGTGGCCTCTCGGGTGCTGATGTCCTTAAATTCGGCGGCGTATCAAGTGAGAAGCCAGGCATATCTGAAGGCTTCCATGGCCTGGATTTCACGGTTGGAGTTGGAGAGGTGCCACGTGATGGCACTGGATTCCTTGATACTGTGGGAGCTGGCTTAGTAACTGAAGAAGACTTAGCTGGAGGACCAGTTACACTGGGAGAAATTGATGGTGTGGATGGTCGGCGAGTTGGTGTTGCTGACCTTGATGTGGATTTGGATGGAGGTAAAGAGGGCCTGCTAGTGGGTGTAGAAGACCTTGCTGTAGACCTAGATAAAGGTGTAGAGGATCTTGAAGGAATGGAGGACTTAGTAGCAGAAGCTGCAGGCTTAGTTGCACTAGCTGCGGGCTTAGTTGCAGAAGCTGCGGGCTTAGTTGCAGAAGCCGCGGGCTTAGTTGCAGAGACTGTGGACCTAGTCGAAGGTAAGGTAGACCTGGTTGAAGGTAAGGTAGCCCGGGAAGTAGGTGTTGAAGGTCTTGACGGCTTAGATGCTGCAGTCAATGTAGGACGACCAGTTGGAGTTGCAGGTCTTGATCCAGGACCTCCAGATGATGAGGGCCTTCGAGTCCCCACACTTGAAGAGTTCAACCCAGGGGAGGAAGCTGGTTGTCTAGATGCTAAGCTGCTCCTTACTGTAGGCTCTGGCTGGTGGTTTGATAACTATGAAGACAACAAAAATGCAACAGTGAAAAATGGGTTATTATTCAGATAGATGAAATATACTAAATTATGATCCCCGTTAACGCCTCCCTTGTTGAGAATATATTAGTTCATTTGGGAAAATCCTAACAGAATCTTTTTCTGTTTCGTCCTTTCTCATACTGTAAAGCATGTACAAATCCCACAGTAAATAGCCAATACATTACCGAAGTTTTCCCCAAACCCAGGACTGTGGTCATATTTCAATAGTTTAGGGACAGATGACGATTTCTCAAATTTACCAATTAAAACACCAAATAATATAATTCAAACACTTGAAAAAATGATTGCTATCCAGAGTTAAATTGAAGACGATGCTCTTACTCTAGATTTGAGGGCAGTCGGACGAGCCTTTGGAGTGCCAACCTGACTCATAACAGTCTTTTGTGATTCCAACTCCAAAGAAGGAAAAAGCGGAGTACCTGGAGGAGTTAGAAGCCTGAAAAGGAAGAAGACCCTCATCAATCTAAATATGAAGAGGATCATCTATGCATATATTTTATGACAATGTACCTTTCAGGAAAATCACCGGGAATGGCACAGAAAGCCCATACCACCACCCCCTAACTTAAATGTTATCAATGCATTTTATAATAATTATAGCTTTGTCTAAAGTTTCAGACATTATATTAGGAATATTCTCAGGGAGGTAGATTTTTCTCTTAAAAAAACAATAGGAAAGTTTGCAGTTGCTTGAGGAGATGTTGTCTAAAGTTTCCGACACTTAGGAATATTCTTTACATGGTTGGTTTTGTCACACATCAAAGAACAATTGGCAACTTTCCAGTTACTTAAGGAGATACCAGACTTTTGCTTTTGCGTAGAAAATTGGGCTTTGGCTATACTATCAAGCTGTGAAATTTAGGACTAATCCAGAAGTTGGGGCAACCCGTCAGTTGTTTACACTTCAACAGTAGTTATCTCCTACAAAAACTAGAGGAAATTTACCTAGTTTAGGACCCATCTTCAGTCATCATTCGAAGTCTGTTTCAAAGCTAGCAATGAACTAAACTAGACACCAATTAATTATCAGCTATTGTTCACTTGAAAGATATGTCATATGAGTTTCATGTTTCAATATATAGTGAATTAATGAGGAAATGAGTATAGAATTGTCTTGGTACAAAATCCTTCTCCATTTCGGAAGACGAAAGGAGCAGTAAGATGCCATTGGTTCTTTCCAAAACAAAACAATATGAAGAACCTGGTTCTCTAGCAAGATGTAGAATGGCTTCAACTCACAGAGAAACTATGATGAAAAAGGTAAAAGAAAACCCCCCAAGAGAAGTCCATAACCATCCTACTCTGAGATTGCATACCCATTACAGATATTAGAGTCTGGTACTCGGGATGATAGCATATAAATGTTATTTTTAACCTGTATGGGAGGTTGTCTACTTTCATATTTGGGCATGCCCTCAATAGGTACTAGGAAATAACACATAGCAACACTAAACTAGCAGAAAGTCACAAATGAGGACACTTATACAGAACTCTACTAGTCTCAGAAATATCATGCTGATCTAATGTGAACAACCAATCAAGGCTATTAAAATAGAAATTTATACCAACATGCATGAATGTTAACTGAATACTTAATGATACATTTCAAAGGTAAAAGGTTCCATTGGTTCTTTCCAAAATAAATGTTACCTTTTTCATCATAGTTTCCCGTAAGATTCCATTGGTTCTTTCCAAAACAAAACAATAACATGAACCTGGTTATCTAGCAAGAAGTAGAATGTTTTGAAAATCCCCCAAGAAAAGTCCATAACCATCCTACTCTGAGATTAAAGACCCATTACAGATGCTAGAGTCTGGCACTCGGGACGATAGCATATAAAATGTTATTTTTTCACCTGTATGGGAGGTTGTCTACTTTCATATTTGGGCATGCCTTCAATAGGTACTAAGAAATAACACATAGCGACACTAAACTTGCAGAAAGTCACAAAAGAGGACAGTTGACAGAACTCTGGCAGTCTCAAAAGTCTCATACTGATCTAATGTGAACAACAAATCCAGGCTATTAAAAATAGAAAATTATACTAATATGCGTAAATCTTCTAAAAACTTAATGATACATTTGAAAGGTAAAAGGTGCAACCACATTACCAGTCATAATCATTTTTATCATTTTCGGAATTGAGGAAATCATCAGCACCAGTTTTCCGTGCAGGAGTGGCTGATGTAATATTAAAAATAGGTGAAGTGCCAGGATTGGATCCTGAAATACAATAAATACCATAACAAATACTGAGGATCAGTCCTGAAAGTAATTTAAAACAATAAAACAGGTAACTAGAAAAAAATTGAGAAGAAGAAAAAAAAATTGCTTCTGCTTGTTAGGAGCAATTTTTAGGTTTCTTTTTCAGTTCTAGTTTCCATTTTGCAACAAAATTATGCATAAAATTGAGAAGGAATCACTCTAAAAAGTGAACAAAAATAATGCTAGCAAGGAGATGGCATAAATTTTTACCTAAAGGAGCATCAAACTCTTCCGAACTATTTAGAAGAAGATCATTCCGTTCCTTCTCGCGCTTCCGCATCTCCAGAAATAATGCTAGATCTTCCTCCTTCTCCTTCATCATCGAAGCCCTCAGTTGCTGCCTCTGCTTCGCCACCGAAGCTTGCATTTGCGATTCCTGTGCCCTAAAACTGCGATTCATCGCAAAATTCCAAAAATGCTCCAACACAACAGGTATGGACAAAAGTGGCAGACCAAAAAGAACGAAAACCTAGCTCAGCTTAACCTTCACGTTTCCAGCAAGAACAATTTTTATTCACACTACTACTGAACTCTCTTCGTCCAAATGTCACTCTACAAGACCAAAACCAGCAAAAGCCGTAGATCTGAAATCCAGCTCGATAGCACAAATCAGAGTATAGAGAACAGGCATTTCGTCGCTACTTTCTTCAAAT
The DNA here is from genome assembly GCA_036897405.1 of Pelargonium myrrhifolium. Classification (NCBI taxonomy): domain Eukaryota; kingdom Viridiplantae; phylum Streptophyta; class Magnoliopsida; order Geraniales; family Geraniaceae; genus Pelargonium; species Pelargonium myrrhifolium. Next base: position 1,717 of record JAYMTK010003058.1, on the reverse strand, counting down.
TGTCACAAAATTTTCCAGAACTCAAAAACTAGAGAAAAAATAGCTGGAGAAAGAGGAACCTCAGCTCGAACAAAGCGCCAATGTTGGAGGATATAAAGACAGCAGTTAGAGTGAGAGTGAGCTCGAAAAGTCCGCCATAGTTGCAGTAGGAAAGTGAAGCACAAGGTGTAGAGAAAATGTAGAGAGACCCGTGGATGAGAGTGAAGATCGAGAGAGATTAGGAGAAGAAAGAAACACAGTATAGAGAGAGAGAGAGAGGAGAGAAGAGGAGAGAGAATGGCAATAATGTGAATTAGGTGGGGTTTGGAGTACGAAATGGGGAAAATGGATTTATTGGGTGTGTATTGTGTGACGGGACAACTATTCAGTTTCTCTCACTTAAAGCCTACGTTTTCAGATTGTGCTTTTTGGATGTCTGGATAATCACGGTTATACCCTTTGTTTTTTTAATGTTTTCCTTTTGAATTTGAAATGTAACTTTTTTTTGCAGCTGAGCCCTTGTTTTGTTTTTTTATTATAATTGTATTCTAATGTTTTTTTATATAGGGTTAAGGTCTTGTTTGGTAAGTTTATTCAATATTTATAGAGGTTAATTGTCTATAGACAATTAGAAATGTATTGTTTGAAAGAAAAAAATGTATTATTTGATAATATTGTTTAAAAGGATGGTCATTTTTATCACTTGCAGGTTATGTATAATATGTAAAATATAAGTATGTGGTTGACCAAACAAACAACAAGGTCTACCGTCTAAACACAAGACACAAGATAGCAAATGGGAGGTAAACTCTCCTATACATCTCGGTATATCGCGTCTGACGGATACCTCACACATGTAAAGAGTCCACTGCCCATACACAAGATAATGAGGCAACACACAGAAGGTGAACCCACCTACACATGTGGGTATATTGTATATGACAGTATACCTCACACATTTTTATGGTCCACCGCCCAAACAAAATATACTGAGATAACAAGTAGGAGGTATACCCACCAACACATGTGCGTACATCGCCCAATATATTGGGGTTATTTTGAGTAGAAGACAGCATATAGACGTTAACAATTTCTCACATAAGCTTGCAACCTCATGTGAGAAATAGTGTCAAATTGTCTAAATATCATAAATGTCTATAGACATTCATGATATAGACAATATTACCAAGCATACTTATGCCAAAAAAAAAAAAACTCTATAGACATTCTATATAGACATGAAGTAGAGTTACCAAACAAGGCCTAAATGGTTTTGTCTCTCCTAAACTGGCGCGTTTTTTAGTTTAGTCCATAATTAAGATTTTGTCATGTTTGAACCCTTGTAAATCACTTTTATTACAAATTAAATGCATTAAACCGAATAAAGTCGATTTTCATGTGTCACGTCAGCATTTTGTTGATACGTCGTCACATGTGTCATCATATCTTTTCAAAATTTATCATTCACAACTAAAACGACATCGTTTTACTTGTCTTTGATGTAAAAAAAATAATAAAACACAACATTTTGTATGATGTGACATGCACACATCGATTTTGTATTTGACGTGACGTGTTGAAGTGCCAAAAAACGTTGACGTGACACCTAAAATCGAATACAATCGGTTGAGTTAAAAATAAAAATTTACAAGGGCTCAACAAGGTAAAATCCTAATTAGGGGTTAAAACAATAAAATGTGCCACTCCAATGAAGGCAAAATTATTTGACCTTTATAAT
>JAYMTK010003057.1:0-12815 GCA_036897405.1 Pelargonium myrrhifolium | reverse complement strand
TGATATAACTTTATATCAGTCAACTGATATAACTTTATATCAGTCAACTGATATACATTAAACCCTATATATATATATGTGAGTAAAATGTGTATCAGTTGACTGATATAATTTTATATCAGTTGCAACTTAAACAAGCCAATGAGGTGATGACACCTCATTAAATTTTGCTTATACCCACCCAAGTGAATTTGTGGGAGCAGGGCGACCCGTCCGGATCCATGATTTTAAATGATGTGTCATCACCTTATTAGTCCAACTGATATAAAGTTATATCAGTTAACTAAATGTTCATATTACTCATATATCTTTTATAATTATATCTTATTTAACACAACCTAGCTCATCCTCTAGCTAGGGCTTTGAGTTCTGTGTCAGGTTTTTTAGGTTGGATTAGATTGTTGGAACCAATTTTTCTGATCCATTTGTTAGGTGATGATTTAATGAAGTCACCGGTTTCTTTCAAAATATAAAAAACACATACTCCCACTCACATCTTCTCACTCCTACTTCATCTGTCTCAAAATGGGTGTCTTGTTTGAAATGAATTTTTGTCTCAAAATGAGTGTTCACTTTCTTTTTTTAGGAAGTTAGTTATGCATGAATTGTCAATCATATCCTTATAATAAGTTAGTTAGTAAACCACTACGGGTGGCGCAGTTGGTTAATTCAGCTGTGTGAGTGAGATGAGGTCTCAGGATCGATCCCCACTCAACACATCCTTGGTGGTGGTGGTGTAAGAGACCACTTTGGTGCAGTAAGGTGCCAAAAGCCCTAGGAGGCAAAGTCTCTTTCATGAACACTATTGGTTCCTTGTTCGAGCTTGTATATACACGGTTTGAAGGTTACTTAATTAGACCATTGCAACATAGAATTTCGGCACCTTTCTGTATAAAAAAAAAAGTTAGTTAATATCCATTAAAACATGATAAAGAGGGTACAAGTGTAAATATATCACACTAATTAACATCTTTTTTTTTAAATAAGAAAGAGAACGCTAATTTTGAGATGGGGATGTAGTTGTTTCGTACTTGCATGGCCTTAATTATATTCTCAATCAATCAAGTTTGACCCTCCGTTTGTACCGGAAATTTGCTTTTTTTCAGCTCATGAAAGTCGTAGTTTTGCATTACTAGTTTTGGTAGAAAAAGACTGAGGCAGTAATTAAAGATTATGAGAAAATATTGTTAAGACTTAAAATGAACAAAATTTGAAGTTTTCTGCACTAGAATGAAATCGATAATTTGAGATATCAATTGTGATTTTTAAATTAGTTAGAGAATCAAACTTGGTATAATTAAGTGTAGTTTTCTCAAGTTTTTGCTTATAGTAACCTGCCTTTGGACCAACCTTTTCCCTCATTTTGAGAATATCCCTTAACTAATTGGTGTTGTGTACAAAGTTTGAATTTGAGATGTCAAGTATATATAGACCAAAACCACATTTACCACCAAGCCAAGCTCTAGAGTTAACACTACAAGAAAAACAAAAAGTACGTAGCTGATTTTGTTTTAATTTCGGTAGTTGATTGAACTAGCTACATGTAGGTCAATGTAGCTGATATACATGTAACTAATTGTTTGTTACGGACTCCCGTAACTAATGACTACAAATCGTTTATTTAATTATTGTGAAAACCCTTTCATGGGAAAGGGAAAAGAATAGACGAGTTAGGAGTAGTATATATGTATGGATACAATATGTATCAATTGATTAATATAAAGTTATATCAGTCGAACTAATAAGATGATGACATCTCATTTAAAATCATGGATCCGGACGGATCGCTCCGCTTCCACAAATTCACTTGGGTGGGGTATTAGTGATTTTAAATTGGTTTTGTTAAGTTGCAACTGATATAACTTTATATCAGTCAACTGATATACTCCCTCCGTCCCAAAATGAATGTCTTGTTTCACTTAAATTTTTGTCCCAAAATAAGTGTCATCCTTCCTTTTGTAGTAAGTTAGTTATGCATGAATTGTCAATAATATCCTTATAAAAAATTAGTTAAGATCACTCAACACATGATCATGAGGATACAATGGTAAACATACCATACTAACTAACTTCTCCTTAATTTGTCTCAAAATAGAAAGGAGAACACTCATTTTTGGGACGGAGAGAGTATTTTACCTTATATGCATTTAATTATTGTGAATCGGATCCAATGAGAGCTGCATATATAGTACCAAACCAACACTGTTTTAGATATTGGTCTGTAATTGCAAGAAAAGAAAAAGAAAAAGAAAAACACAAAACAAAAAGGAGAGGTGGAGAGAGAGCTAATGAGTTTCACAGTCTCATCATATATATATATATATATAAAAGTCAACTCAACTGTGTGTATTACAAAGAATCAGCTGCAGATTCATAAGCACATTCCCGAACACACCATGTCTTGCCATATTGTCTCTGCACAAACCAAAACCATTTTATATTTAAAAGTAAAAGCAGAAACGGCTCAAAGATACACTATGCTCCATCTTTTCTACACAGCTTCATGCCAAGATTTTGACTCAACACACACATTGTTGATATATATTCTTTGTGATCAGTCATGTGCATTTGTTCTCATATACTCATACTACACAGTATTTACTATAATCAATGCATTGCATGTGCATATTACATATTAATAATCTATATATAACATGCTATAATGGTACAAAAGTCCGTTGCAAATCATCAGCTATACGTTTATCAGTTACGCGACTTATACCAATATATTTGTAGTCATTGGCGGAGCTAGGCGTAGGCCGTAGTAGGCATGTTCCTACTCCATCCTCATTAAAATTCATTTTACTAGACTTAGTTGCGATCAATTCCTAAAGACTCAGGTTCAGTTTGGCTCATCTAATCTTTCCTAAAATACTTTAACGAGCATTATGTTGCCCAAAAGTTTAGCCCCGGCCCATAAAATGTGCCCACGTTGAGCCTCAAGTCTGGCCCCGCCCTTGTCTGCAGTTCACTGAAACTAGCATCGATTTTTTCGTAACTGATCGTACTTTTTCATGTTGTAGCGATTAGTCAATCGATACATGTATATATATTTATAGGGTGGTCCTTGAGAACAAAGCAATATGACAAAAGATGAGATGAGTTGACAAGAATAAGTGCCATAAGCCGTAAAGAGGGATTTGGGAATCAATTATACTTTATAAAGCTTGATTAAGTAAATGATTTCATTTATTCTTGAGCAAAAACAATGGAACACACACAGTCTAGCTGATCATGACAACAAGACCTCTAGTAGTCTTTCAGAGAAAGAGAGACTCTAACCATGAAGCTAGCCCTTATTTTTAGGCCACAAATCTCACACACACAAAAAAAAAACACCATTACTGATCATAACAATCCCCTCTCATACCCTAACCCCAACCCTAGTATAGTTGCGCAGCAGTGGGGTGGGATTTGAAGTTAAAAAAGAAGAGCTACCTATGTTGTGTAGCTCAACTGATGAGGAAAAAAAGCGAGCTATCTCTGCAAGAGTCCACACATGCATGTGACTCCTACACCTAGCAGGAAACCCTCTTTAACTTAGTATATTAATACTAAATGCCACACCATTCCAATAACACACAAAAGAAAACCCTAGATCAATATATATATATATATATGTGTGTGTGTGTGTGTGGAGAGAGCTTCACATATTTCCTCCTCCTCCTCCGTCATTGATGTCATTCCATGGTAGAGTGAAACTACTTCCAGGAGGTTCATAGAAACCTCCTTCGTTACCAATATTAATCCTCGGGTTGAGATGGTGAACATGAACCGAATTGCTCGTCCCGGGCTGGAGAGCTGAAGTAACTGTGGGAATACTATGATCATTACAAGCGAAGCGAATCAAATCGGCATTTGCAGCATCAAGCTCCTTCTGGAGCCTCTGGACCTGCCTTTGGAGGAAGGAGATGGCGCCAACGCAGCCATAGACGGGATCACGAACCCGAGCTTCGGCTTCGTAGGCGAGGGAGTTCACTGCATCTTCTCTCTGGTGGGGGAGGAGGTCGTTGAGGAGCTTCGTGACATTGCTCGCCCCGAAGATCTTGTGGACATTGGCGAATTTCTGAGGCTCCTCGGGCGGGAAGTAAGGCGCGAAGATGCATCCCGGCATGCATTTCCTCCTCAAGAACTTGCACGCCGCGCACGGGGAGTTGTAGGATGATGCCATTCAAGAAACTGCGCCAAGAAAGTTCAGATTATCGACATCAGTTGGCCTGACACAAATATGTGGACGTTTTTCTTTTTGTGACAGGTTTTCTTGCGACTGTAATGTTCTGTCGCGCAGTTTCTAGTGCCCGTGACAAGTTATTTGGCGACTATCCTGTATCAGAACTTGGCCACGGATAATAAGATTTCTTGTAGTGAGTAAGCAACCGGTAGCTTTCCCTAATTTGGAGTACTAGCCACCAGTCTTCTTTCATTATTATTTTCCTTATTTTATTACTAATATGTGCTAATTTCTTAGCTACTCTTCACTTCTTTCATTTATAAATATATAATATGTATTTGACTTTCTTCAAGGACATTTGTTTGTTAGGGTTACAACATATGCAACCCAATATGAGTTAAAATACTGCTTAATTAATATGATTTTTAACCATCTCTCTTCCTCACACACACAAACACATATTAACATGCTTAATTATATATTTTGGAGATTGATTGTGATCATCAGAAAAGAAAAGAAAAGAAAAAACTGAAACTACTATGGATGTACAGTTTCTGTCTCTCTCTCCTCCTACAAGATTAGGTTAATCCTCATACTACTTAATTAACAATTTCAAGAGAGTGTTTAAATTTGCATGTTTATTATAATTATGATTAAATTGGACCTTAACATATAAATTTTGTCTTTTTCTTCTGTCCAATTCATTCAATTCCTCTCTTTCTAGTCCAGATCTTCATGTTTGTGAACCTTTTAATTACTGCATGAGATCAGTAATCAGTTGAAGATGTGGTGCAACTGACAAAATTATATTTCTAAGTGTTATAGTAATTAATTAAGACATAGATACATAGCTAGATATATAGTTAAGCCCTAAACAAGAGACTCTAATTAAACAAGAAGCTAGTAAGACATTTAGCACATCTCTCTCTAGCCCTTAGCTTACCTCCCCACCCAAAGAAACAAAAAGAAACACTATTAACACAAAAAGATTTAGCTCATAAAAGGAAACCAACAAAAAAAAAAAGACTATGGAAGAAGATTTATATATACCTGGTTGTGAGGTGATCTAGGTTTTCTTGATCAGAAGAAGAAAAAAGGGAAGCTCCTTTTCCCCTTATTTCAAGGGTTCTTCTCTACAAATCTTGTAATAAAGTAAGGCTGAAATTAAACTTGTGAGAGAGAGAAACCCTAATTAGAAAGAGAGAGAAGGAGAGAAAAGGAGAGTGGTTGCTCTGCAAATTCAGTAATGAAAAGGCAGTTTAGGGAAGAAGAAGAAAGCAAAGAGCATTTAGTGAATGGAGAGGGAATGGTATAGCAAAAGACAAAGGTAATGAGAGAGAGAGAGAGGTGTACACTATGAAAAGAAAGACTTGAGTGAGGTTGCATTCTCTACAACATCTCTCTAATATTTATAATATTATCTATATATAGATGGATATATATGTAGGGATGTGTTAATCCCCAATCATTTCCCATTCTCCACCCTCATCTGCCTTAATACCCTCTTTTTTTTTAGATGTGTCATGCATGCATCCCAAAACCACATATCATATTCTCATTCAATTAAAATAAACACATCCTCGACGGTGGTGGTGTAAAAGATCACTTTGATGTAGTAAGATGCCAAAAGTTCTAGGCTAGAGAGCAGAGACATGTAGGACCCTTGTACTTAATCAAGAACCTAAGTCGTTGCAAGAAAGAATTTCAACACCTTTCTGTATAAAAAATAAAATAAAATAAGCTTATTCATTGCATTATTTACCAAAAGTCTAATATGCATCAGACGTTCATTCATCTTAATTAAATGAGCGTCTTTATTTCTATTTTAAAATAATTAAGAAAATAAAATAGTAAATGTGTTCTCATGATTAGTGTGATATATTTACATTTGTATACTCATGATCATGGTTAAGAGATATTAACGAACTTATTATAAAGATATTATTCACAATTCATGCATGACTAATTTTCTAAAAGATGAAAGAAGAACTTTCAATTTGGAACAAAAATTCAAGTGCAACAAGACACGATCATTATAAGACGAAGCATTACAAAAATAGTCAGTTTCCGCGACAACAAAATCATAGGTTGTCGCGAAAGGTGGCTCAAATGTGGATGATGGCGATAGACATTAGTTGGGTTGTTTCATATAATTATATAAAAGCTCAATATGTGGATGAACTGTTTTTTTGTGACAGATTTTTGTCGCAAAAAGTAGTGCTTCAACGACAATAATTTTCCGTCGCGTAGTTCCTAACATTTGTGCCAAGTTATTTGGTGACTGTCAGTTTTAAACTTGGGCGATGAAATCGATACTATAACAATAGAAATAGACCGTCACAAAAAGTAAGATTTCTTGCCGTAAGCATACATGTATATTTTAATTACATGCATGAGATCATAAACCTTGGACACCACGACCAATGAGTCATAACCAGTTGGTTTGTGTGTGTAGTCAATAAAGCAATGTGTTTGAAATTGAAATTGAAATAGGCTGAGAATTGAAGAAGAATGTAATTGGAAAGTCAAGCTAATAATATACAATTATAAAGCACTTTTAAACTAAACTGTCACTTGAAGCAGTCTAATTCAGGAAATTAAGGACTAAATTAGAGGAGAGACCAATAAACCTTTTAGACCATTTACTGAATAATAACTTGTGACTTATTGGAAGTCATATAAAATCATATTTGTATTGGGATTGTAGAAGTCAAAAATCCTATAATTAAGCAACATTAGCTATAAGTGAAGTTATAAGAAATCATGATCAAAGACCAATTAACTAACTAAACTAGCAAGTACTAATTAATTACGTGCTCCAATGCCTCCTTGGCTTTAACCAATTTTGTTTGAATTGGTTCAAATTTCAAATGATTAATAATCAGTCAAGTGATCTTTAACTAATTATAGCCACCAAAATACAAACCCTAACAGTACTTTCAATTTCATGTCTCGTGAAATGAAACATTTCGCTAGCTTGTGTTCCTTCGGTGTCACGAATCACGAAAATAACGATACTTAAATCGATTTTTAAGTTATGTTTTGCAGTGAGTCGGCTTTCTGATTTCAACAAATCAGGTCTCGAAGCAATCAGAGGCCATTCAAAGATCTAAACATTAGAAAAATAATTTTGGTCACCTATACTCACTCGAGTCGAATATTTACAAGTCGTACCTTACGACGAACCAAGACCACTAGACCATGGTAAAATAACTTCCCTAATTCAATGGACTAAAATTTGAAGCCGACCGATATCGTTTGGGATTCAAATATGCATTACAAATCCAGTTTTAGTTATTCAGACGATTTCATTGGTATTTTTTATATGCACTCCGCGGTGAATTGAGACCACCCGGATGATCAAAACGATCATACAAATCTAACGGGATGACTTCTGAGGCCATTCAATCCCGTTTGACACATCAAAACATCATCACCACATCTTCGTGATTGCATGATCAAAACATGACATCATCATGCCCACTTGCGTCCGACCGCAACGCGACACATCATCTATCTTACATACAATCACTGTGAGTATAAATATCCCTCGAGACAGTATGAATTCTTTTTTGAATTTTGCGAATTATTTGTGTCATTCGCACACTTTGGCATCTCAATTCTCTCTAGAATTTCACTCGCCCACCCCGATTTCACATGTCTGAGTTACTCTCATGTCCGGGATGAAATCTAGGGATCCCCTGGGTTTTTCTTAACAGTGTTTTGTTCTGTGAGTGCGCATGCCTATTTTCAAGTCCAATCACAAGTACTAGCCTCAAACCCATTCAGAAAATTCGACTAAGTATAGGATCAAGAGTTCTAGACCAAGAAAACTTTTGTTTAGACGTGTTACTTTGTATTGTAATTGAGCCCAGTTTAACCGGGCAAAACAAGCCCAAAATAAAGAAAATTTACCGGTTTAATACAATTTGTAAAGAGAAGGAAATGAAGGGTACCCTAAGAGACAAAATAATAGAAGGTGAGGGACTGAGGGTGGTAGCTAAAGCCTACTAGTGGAGGGTAGTTTGTCCATTTGGTGGGGTTGTCTTGATTTTGAACCGAACCGATGAGGATGAGCAATTGGTTGCAACTCGGCCCCTACAATCAAAAATCCAGAGCTTAGTGTCACGTCCCGAAAGAATGGGTCTCCCCCATGCGTCAATGGGTAGTCTTCGCCATACGGCATACTCCTATACTTGCTACTCGGATGCTGATCAGTGTGCTTAATGCTGCAAGTATAACCTCTTTTGTCAAGATATGTGCTTTATTAATATGCTTGACGCCTATGCGGGAGTTTGGAGCGCCGTACGGGGGCGAATCTCTCGGTCCGTGACATTAGTCACATTTAACGCTCCGCACCTCTCCTCATAGGCGTGTTTAATGGGGATCCAAATGGAAAACTCTTCCTACAATCTCAGTCTGCGTTTTGACATAGATACAACAGTTAACAATCCTGTAGTAGTCCCAACCTTCCCTCTCAAAGGACAACTATGGAGAAAGAGAGGGTGGCAATACCATGTGGTACTGTGGGACATCTGTCCATCCATGTCCAAACTTGTCTTTCACATCACTCAATGTTTTCCTTACATTCTTGTACACAACCTTTGCACTGTACATATATGCTGCACATCACTCACTTGTATCCACTAATATTTTCCTTGTCTTTTTAATCATTGGAGACCTAATTTTTGTCAACTCATCTAATACAATGGTTGATTCTAACATATACAATGTCGACCTAAAAGATCATGGAATTAATAGGTGACAAACTTACGACGGGTTATTGACAGTGAATACTAGTTAAAGTATTTTAGAAAAGATTGAATAAATCACTCTGAACCTGAGAACGAAGAATCGAATGTAACTAAGCCTAGTAAAGAAGTTTTTGGGGAGGATGGGGTGGGCACATGCCTACTACGGCCCACCCCTGCTCCGCCAATGCATTTGTTCATTGTCACTCATTTCGTCAAAATGGACAATTCTCTTCTAACATTCTGCTTTAAACCAAAAAGTATCTCAACTTTAGTATACAAATATTCTAGTAAATACAAAGACAAAGGAACTCAAAAACTAATGTGTTCAGTTTATAACTGTCGGTGAGCTCCAGGGTGTTCATCAGTCATTTTCTCTTCCATATCGTCCCCCACGTCCCTGTATTTATTAACCAAAACAAGTTACAGATTAGATGAAGACCAATTCGAGGACACAGATAATGAAATAACACGCCGCATATACTTCAATTATAACACGCCGCATATACTTCAATTGAGTGGTGTCAATTGTCAAACTCGTGTTTAATTTTGTGTTCTAGACTTCTATTGGACAGATGAAAATTGAACTTTTCTGCAATTGAGCTTGGAGAATCAAAATGATATTCATCTGTCATAGTCTCATAGAGGTTACCTCATAAGCGCATCTGATGCATGTGGGCCACGAGTGTTAGATGATTCATACCGAGGCTTCTCTTCGTCATCGTTGTCAGATTCGTTATCCTCACCATTCCAAATACGAGGTTTTGGTCTTTCATCCATATCCTCTTCAGCCTAACCCCCCCCAAAAAAAAAAAAAACGAATCCTCTGGTAAGAATATGACAGGAAAAGAAATGGTAAACGAGTTAGAACAAGGATTGAGAAATTTGCCACTAGCAACCAACCTCCTCCGGAACTTCGGTTGTAGGTGGCATTGTCTGAAAAGGTACACTGGGAGCGTGCGGTAATCTTGAGAGTTGTTCCAGCAGTATGTTCCTTAAAAGATAAATAACACACTTGTGAGCAATTTTTCTTCCAAAAAGATTAAATGTCAGAAAGACAATATAAACTACAGGTCCTATAAACTCAGTATTATTTCTCGAGTAAGGATGGCATCAGCCATTAGTGAAGCCAATGGTGGGCCGTAGTAGGCATGAGCCCACCTATCCTCTCTAAAATCCTTTAACCGAACTTAGCTATGTCCAATTCCTCGTACCCAAGCTCAGATTGGCCTATCAATCTCTTCTAAAATACTTTAATCAACCTAAGTTATGTCCAATTCCTCAAGCCCAGGCTCAGATTGGTGCATATGATTCCTCCTAAAATGCTTTAACCACCATTAGTTGCCCAACAATTTAGACTCCGGCCATATATTGAGCCTCAAGTTTGGCTCTGCCACAGACATCATCAAGTTTTTTTTCTTTCTAGTAGGATAATAATGCATCTCCAAATAATAACTGCAAGAATAACCCGACGCAAAGTTCATAGTCTTGTCATGTTAGAACAACTTTTAGAACTGTCGTGATCAAAGAATTAACCTAAATATAAAAATATTGTCTTACAATACAATTGGAAGCGCCAAATGAATTTAAAACTGTAAACATGTAATGAACTAAGGAAATCACCTTATTCTTTCCAAATCTTTTGGTGAGTTATGGTTCTCCATGTTGCATGGGTCAATATGAAGAGTATAATCTGGGCCGAAGTACTCGTAATATTCATTGTAAGGCAATTTGTTATCAGGTTCCACTCCAACTGCAACTGCTGTCTGTGACAAAGTAGAAGTTGTAACTCATGCAGAGACGACAACATTTCATTACTAAGATGAAGGGTTAAATAGCCAGTAAAGGAAGCATAATGATACAAAGTTATATATGATACATCAATTTTGTCCATTTCTATTCAAGCAGACCTAATACCTACCGGCAGAGCACATGTTATTTGGCAGCTACCACATTTCTCATGTCATTTCTAACATTGACAACACTCGAAAGAAATAAGGAATAGGTTTGGAATTGCAGACTGAGGGGTCACAGTATATGATTCTACAAAGCCATTCAGCCCATTGATACCAGGAATGTGCTCCAAAAGTAAGAGCAGACGACTTGATTTCGAAATAATCACAGCTGCTAGTTGTCTTTAATGTCATGTAAACCAAAGATCACATTTTTGTTGATTAACCTTGCTGACAATCTTATAGGGGTTACATTTGAAGGCTTTGATCTTTATAAAGGCCTGACTCTTCTTTGGATTAAGAGTTGAAATGGATTGAAATGAAGGGTGAAGAATTATTTTACCTAAAGTGCTATACTGAATAGAGTTGGACTGAACGAGCTTTTACGTATCATGTTTGTTCAAAACCAATACAAGAAAATGCCAAGCCTGGGGGTCAGTTTAGACATTTAAGCTAACTAGTTATGTCCCTTCAATCAGCAGAAGGAAAAAAGTGTGTGTGTGAGAGAGTGAGAGAGAAAAGAGATACCTCATAGCACCAGCATCGAGCAACATTCCGAATAGTATATCCTCCACCACCCAAGACCATTAGTGGAACATTATAGGATCTAAGAAAGCGGAGGCAATCAGCATGGCCCTTAACAGACAAATTAAAGCACCCCAACCTATCACCAGAAAGAGAATCTGCCCCACACTGAAGAACAACAGCCTCTGGCTGATAAACCTGCATGACTTTTTGGATGATTGGACGAAACAAGCCTCGGAAACTCTCATCATCCATTCCATCATTCAATGGAACATTAAGTGCATAATTCTTGCCAGGCCCTGCACCAACATCTCTAATGTGCCCGGTCCCCGGGAAAAAATCTCCAAATTTGTGGAAAGATACAGTCATGACTCTGTCAGTAGTAAAAAACGCCTCCTCAACACCATCACCATGGTGAACGTCAATATCTACATATAATACACGCTGCAAATAGATAATAGGCAAATAAGATAATGATTTCCAAGCTAAAAAAAAAAAAAGCAAATAATATAATGTTGCTCTACTTCGGTGGGAGCCTTGATTTTGATACCACAAAACTGCACTCCCCCCTCCTACCCAATTTAAAATGGCAACTTTTCTCATTCCATTCTTATAATGATCATGTTGAAATTAAAAGATCCACTGATACATCTTAGTTTACCAAAAATCAGCAGGAAGTAATTTCCAATCTTGGAACAGCCACTCAACTCTTAACTATCACTGAACACTACATGTTTCACAATAAGCTTAAGTATCAGGAACAAATGGAAATTAGAACTTAAAACCCAAGTACTAAAGCACAATGTTCACTCTTTAATAGCTAGGTTCTTGTGAGCAATGTTCACAACCCCCTGTGGTCTCCGGCCTGCTTGTAGATGGTCATGCCTACCTACACTTGAAGGGGAGTGCCGATTTAAAAGGCCCCCGATTGTGCACGTGTCGAGCTAAAAAATGCGAGGGGAAGTGTTGAAGTGGGAGATATATGTCCCACATCAACAATAATGAGTCAAGTAGTTGCACATTTCAACAATTATATGAGAAAGTCAGACAAAACCCTTCCTTTGCCTAAAATCCAATATCTAAACACTTAAATTAAAGGAGAAGCCAAAGTAGAAATATCATTACCCTGTGAACCTTGAGCAGCTCAAGAATCCCAAGCACAATGTCATTGACATAGCAGAACCCAGAAGCCTCAGCCTTCTTGGCATGGTGCAAACCACCGGCCCAGTTTAGGGCAATGTCGGAATCGCCGCGATTGAGCTTGACGGCGGCGCCGATCGAGCCGCCGGCGGAGGCCTGGCAGAAGCCGAACAAGCCGTCGAAGACGGGACAATCCTCGCCGACGTTGAAGCGCTTCTGGTGGCGGGAGTAGGCGTAGTCGGAGAGGGACTCCGGCGAGACGGAGGAGAGGAAGTC
>JAYMTK010003056.1:0-12817 GCA_036897405.1 Pelargonium myrrhifolium | reverse complement strand
CCGCAGGTGGAGACGCAGATGGCTTGGTGCATGGAGGCCTATTGCGCGGAGGCATTCGTGGATGGGGGATGCGAATGGGGTCCTCGGATGGAAAGCGTGCAACCGGATGAGGTCTGGATAGATGGCGCGCTGACGGAAGGGGTCCGGATAGAGGGTGCACGGCCGGATGGGGTCCGGATGGAGGGCGCGCAGATGGACGGGGTTCGGGTATAGAAGGCGCGCGGACAGAGGCATGTGGATGGTGTCCGGATGATGGTGTGCCTTGGTGCACTCGTTGCGGTCGTCGTGAAACGTATGAAAGAGGTTCGGGGTGAGGCCCCTCACAATGCTCGTGGTTGTTCATGGTGCTTGTCCCCCTCATGGTGTCCCAAGGGTGCTCGTCTCCAACATGGGGACCTAAGGGTGTCGTTCCCATCATGGGGTCTCAAGGGTGCTCGTCCTCATCATGGGATCCTAATGGTTCTCGTCCTTATCATAGGGTCTCGAGGGTGATTGTCCTCATCATGGGGTCTCAAGGGTGTTTATCCTCCCCATGGGATCCCCAATGGTGTCTTACGATGAGTCTCCTCACGGGTCCTCCTCATGAGTCCCTCACGAGCCTCCTTGTGGGTCCTCCGCACGAGTCCCCAATGTTGTCCTCCCCATGAGCCTCCTCATGGGTCCTCCTCCAAATCCTCCTCATGAGCCTCCCCATGAGTCATCTTCACGAGTCCCCAATGGTGTTCTCCCCATGAGCCTCCTCATAGATTCTCCTCACGAGTCCCCAATGGTGTCTTCCCCACGAGTCTCCTCATGGGTACGTCCATGGGGTCCCCATTGGGGTCCTCCCCATGGAGTCGGAACCTTGACATCCAAAGACCAAGTTTGTGGAGCTACGGTTCGGGCATGAAGTCATGTGTCCAGATGTCACCATGGAGTAATGACGTGGCGTTCGGGCGCCATGTGTCTTGGAACCAAGCTCGCGGAGCTACAGTCCAGGTATGAGGATATCGAGTTGAGTGTCGGGAGCAAGTCCGCAAACATGGCTTTGTAATGTGATGATGACGTGGTGTTCGGGCGCCATGTGTTGTGTTTCTATTTATCTTGAATCTTGTGATTTTTCAGGTAGCATCACATGTAAATAGAAATATAGAATACATGAAAAAATATTTTTCCTTTAATTAAACTCAGTTCGAAACAAATTGAGACCGAAATGATTGAACTCAAAATTAACGGACAAAATATTAGACCGAATTCTTTTGATTCGAATCGGTTCAATCCATTTTTGGTCCAGTTCGGTTCATCCAAAACATGCCCAACCCTACAAAAAATACTGCACAATTATGCTCCGCGTCAGAAGTTCATAAAAAGCCGACGATATCATATATATGTCAGTTGTTATTCCTTTAAATTTGCAATAAATATCATTATTGAGAATTATTTACAAGAAATGGGGGACCACCACCAAGGTCCACCACCCACCCACCACCCACAACCACCATATATATATATATACTCTCTCTCCACTCTTCATTCATTCATTCTCCACTCTCTCTCTCCCCCTGCCATATATCTCCACCAACAAAAGTACTTGAATTTCTTTTGATCCCAAAATGGGCTCAAGCAGCGGCGAAACCCAGATGACTCCGACTCAAGTTTCCGATGAAGAGGCGAACCTGTTCGCCATGCAGCTGGCCAGCGCCTCCGTCCTCCCCATGGTCCTCAAGGCCGCCTTAGACCTCGACCTCCTTCAGATCATGGCCAACGCCGGCTCCGGCGCCTACCTCTCTCCGGCGGACATCGCCGCCCAGCTCCCCACCACCAACCCTGAAGCACCGGTGATGCTGGACCGCATGCTCCGCCTCCTCGCCAGCTACTCTGTTCTCACCTACACTCTCAGGACCCTCCCCGACGGCACTGTGGAGCGCCTCTACGGCCTCGCGCCGGTCTGCAAGTACTTGACCAAGAACGAGGACGGCGTCTCTATTGCTCCTCTCTGTCTCATGAATCAAGATAAGGTTCTCATGGAGAGCTGGTAATTATTTCTTTTTCTCTTTCTATATTTAATTCTGTCATTTATTTTGTTACATATAATAGGACAATGATTGATAGAAAGAAAAGATAATGGTACACACAAATGGTTACACTCTAAATAATAATAATCTATGATAATCTAAAGAGTAATAGAATGAATAATAATTTATAATGATTATATTCTAACAAGTGTAATAATATGAATAACTTATATATATTTTATATTTTATAATTGTGTTTGTATTTTTAAATAATTTGTGTTACTTGTCTTTTGTATTTATAAAATTATTTTTATTTAATTTAAATAATAATATTGACAAATATAAAATGTAATCATGTATTATGCATGTAATATATATTATATGCATAATACATGATTATCTTATCTAATGAATAAAATATTATATATCAAAAATATTCAAGTTATTACACTCATATTATATTCTCATTGTGATGCTTTAATCACACAGACCTTGTGTCAATAAGGTGAAATAATTTAGTAATTCACAAATTCACGAGTAATTAGACTGTTTTTTTAATGAATAATTGTAGGCAGTACATTTGCAAGTAACTATATATTTATAAGTTCTTGTTGATGAATGAGTGGCACCCGTGTAAGTCTTAATTATACCAAAACCTTCATTCATATTCAACTTGAAATATTAAGTCAACAAAAAAGTTAATACTCCGTATTTTATTCCTTCTAAAATATTCAACATGAAACACTTGTGTGAATAGATGAAGTATTTACCGACAAGATTTTCATTTGGTTGTTTTATTAAATTAATATAAATGTGAATGACATGACTTTATCAATACATGAGATCTACTGCAAACATTTGTGTTGAAAGTTAAATATGTGATATATAAAACAACATTTAATAACTGTGTTCAAGTAACTAACACAAACACATGTGTCCATGGTGGCTTTGCTGTTCCTTCCATTTTCGCTTTCATTCTTACCTTAAGCTCAATCGATATAAATGACGAGTGTAGAGTTGCAAGAGATAGGAAACATAATAGGTAGAAAAATCAGAGAGAATGGACAAATAAAATAATAAATTAAGTTATAAATCAATAATATTAATTAATTATTAGGTTAACGTTAATTGTGTTATTATACTTCGCATGTTTAATTAATACAAACATGACACAACTTTAAAAGTGTTTAATTTTCTAGTATATGATATAAATATATATGTTGGGTAAAAAAGAAATTGAGTCACATGAGAAGTTGCAAGTTGCCAACTCTGCTGATATTTATCTTCTGCTAATAGAATAGAAGGGATTTCATAGTAAAAAAATTGTATACTTGTAGAAACGTGTTTGGTCGGATATTGCTAATAGTTGCTAATAAGTAATAAAAATATGTTGACTAAAAATAATACAAGTACATTGTCAATTTGGACATTCTAGAAAGTAAGAAGTAGGAAGGTTGGTGTGGTGGGTGATTGGGGACCACCAGTTACTAATCTTAGAGCCACCACTTCACCCACCACCTAATTTAGTATTTTCCAACTCATTTTCTGTTCAAATAATATCAAATCACAAGCAAATTAGATACCAAATGAATTGGTGCACTTGTTTTGTTTGTTTGGATGGTATTGCTAGTACTATAACTTAACCTACCATCCAATCATTTTATTAGTATTATTTAGTCAAATGAAAAATTTACTTTTCAAGCCTAGACAAAGGGAAAACCAAGAGGAGACTATTTGGGTTATAGTACAATATATACCAACATATTGATGAATGGTCAAATAAATAAATAAATACCCATTAATTTGTTGCGTGCAGGTATCACTTGAAAGATGCAGTTCTTGATGGTGGCATTCCATTCAACAAGGCCTATGGGATGACCGCTTTCGAGTACCACGGGACTGACCCAAGATTCAACAAGGTTTTCAACAGAGGCATGGCTGATCACTCCACCATTACTATGAAGAAAATTCTGGAGTCCTACAAAGGCTTCGAGGGCCTATCATCTGTGGTTGATGTTGGTGGTGGAACCGGTGCCATTGTCAGCATGATTGTTTCCAAATACCCTTCCATCAAGGGCATCAATTTTGACTTGCCTCATGTCATCGAGGACGCCCCTACTTATCCAGGTGTGGAGCATGTTGGTGGAGACATGTTTGCTAGTGTCCCAAAAGGCGATGCCATTTTCATGAAGGTGAGTCAATGACTTGTAGTTTTATATGATGAAATGTGTGACATTTTAATTTATTGGTTCCAACAGTGGATTTGTCATGATTGGAGCGACCAACACTGCTTGAAGTTTCTGAAGAACTGCTACGAGGCTCTTCCGGCCAATGGGAAGGTGATTGTAGCTGAATGCATTTTGCCAGTTGCCCCGGACACGAGCCTAGCCGCCAAGGGAGTCATCCATATTGACTGCATCATGTTGGCGCACAACCCGGGCGGGAAAGAAAGGACGGAGAAGGAATTTCAGGCCTTGGCAAAGGGAGCAGGATTCAACGGCTTCCGAGTTATGTGCAATGCTTTCAATACTTACATCATGGAGTTTCTTAAGAACTGATCACTTCTCGGCCTTGAACACTTACTTGCATTTGGTTATGTGATTGTACGTGTCTACTTTACCATATTGAATTTACGCGTTACGGTTTGTGTATTTTGATTTGTACGTAGGGAAAAGTGAAATAATAATAAAGAAAGGAATATTTGCTCTATCAAAATAATCTTAAAATTCCATCTTTTTTCATCATTCCATTCTTGAGATTTTCTTATGACGTTTAAGTAATAAACTATGAAGTGGTTCTCAAGTGAGTCTATCTAGTATAATGGTTAAGTACTAACCATCATCCATGTTGTTCAAATGATATCATATAATCATGACAACATTTTGTCACAAATCTAACAATATACTAGTTTTGTTCTAATCATCATTGACTTGTACTACAATGACGATTGACTAGAAAAAACTTTAAAAATAACTTAGTTATTCTAAGTTCATCTATGCATTAAATTGTTAAGATGCACAAGTAAATATAAAGCAAAAGATGCACAAATAATTACCAAACGTGATGCTTGATACTCTCGTATAATTATCAAAATACTCAAAAACTTTGTGGTTGGTGGAGAGTAAGAGTTGGGCGTGACTCATTAAAGGCTTCGACGATACAAGAAAGAAAAAGTAGTTTACAAATAAACGGCCTAGACCGGTCCTGACGAAATGCAACAATCGGGAGAGACAGCCCAGCCCAGCCCAGCACAAGAAAAGCTAATCCAATTTGGAGATAGATGTGAATGATGAAACCAATAACTGTATGAATTATTTTATCATTCTTTGAAATCTCATAATCAAATCCCTACCTCTGATTTCGTATTCTCTTCACCCAAACCAAACAGCCCTAATTTATAAACCAACCATTAACCTGCCCAGAAAACGTCAACTTCTCCTTGTCCTTCTCCTTCTCCTTCTCCTCCTTGTAGCTTTCTACATTCTTCTCTATTTCTTGTTGAAGCATGGACAAATTCTCAATTCAACCCAAAACTAATCACCTTCAGATTCACATCCCCGTTGCTGCCGTCACCTCGCAAACCTCCGCCAATTGACATGTCATCTCAGCCGCCGCCACCACCTCCATCACACCCATTCAGAATCACCAACAAGCCCTCATCTTCATCTTCACCATTACCTGACTTCCTCTTCACCGCACTCTCTCTCCTCTGCCTCTTCTCCTCCCCAAAACCCATCCTCCCCAAATTCCCCTCTCTTTCCTTCAATTCCAGCCCCCGCCGCTTTCTCCGCATCCCATCCATGTCCCTCGCCAACAACCCTTCCAATCCCAACAAGCACCACCGCCTCCGCCACTTCTCCACTCCCCAGTCCCTCTCCGATTGGCTCCGCCCTCGCCTCCCCTCCGACTCCTTCGCCTCCTGGGGGGTCAAGCCCGGCACCAAAAACGTCCACAATCTCTGGCTAGAGCTCTCCGAGGGCGAGACCGAGCTCGCCGACTCCATCCCCCCGGTTCGCACCGTTCACGTTGTTTCCGTCCGGATCCTCGGCAAGGACAATCAAGTCCTCGTCGAGTCCCGCCAGGAATTGTCCGACGGGAGCGTCAGGGACAGATGCCGCCCCTTGTCGGAGAAGATGAAGCCTGGAGAGGCTCCCGAGCAGGCCGTGATCCGGGCGATCAAAGAGGAACTGGGCTCGATACTACCGAAATCGATGGCTGATTGTACCAATAGCATAGTGAATATTGTTCCGGGTTCGTATCGGGAGAAGGTGGAGGAGCGGAATTCCCTGTCGTACCCAGGGCTGCCGGCGTGTTATGTGTTGCATTCGGTGGATGCGATGGTGGAGGGATTGCCTGACGGAGAGTTCTTTACAGAAGAGGAGGAGGAGTACGAGAACTCCGAGGAGACCATCCTTGCAGACAAGGCAGTGTCCGTGAAGAAGCATTTCTGGAAATGGGTTAGTCCTGATTCCATTCAATCTTAACTGTGGGAGATGAGTTTGTGTTTGCATCATCACAGATCACAATTTTTGTATTTATATTCATGTACTTTATTTTTTGTTTCAATTGTTATAGCCATATAGCCAATAATTTAAATTCTTGTACTTTAGAGCATATGAGAAATAGGTTTTGTTTGCGAGTGAATTCCATCACAACACTTTGGTTTTGAAAGTGCAAAGTTGAGAGCGCTGTGGAAACAGAAATAAGATGAGAATTTTGTTTTTGTTCTTGAGAAGTGTTGCCTTGTATATAACACTCCCTTATACTTTTCCCAACAAAACATTAATGAGTGTTATGGTTTGTATATGTTAGCATGTGGAATAAATGATATGCAAAATAGTGAGACTTATATTAATGGAGGAAGAGATTTAGTACAATTAGTGGACTGAGGGGTTTCAGGTATGGCTCAGAGTAGAGTAGTTGTTGGCTTTCTTAGTACATGGTTTCATACTTAGTTGATTACTTATACATCGCATGCCTATTTATAGTCATTACAAACTGATCTCACTACACGATTGGCTGGACTGAGTGATCTCTAAGCTTCTATAAACTCCACCATCTTGCTGCATGTGCATGCATACTAGTTTCTTCTAGCATGGCAATGTGAGGCTTACCAAAACACATTAATATTAATATTTGAAGGCCTTGTTACCTTTTATCTTGATTTAATTTCTATTGTAAATATACACACTTGAGGGGATAGAGAGATTCTTAGTTAATTACCCTTTTGATAGTTGGATTAAGTTTATTGGTTTGGGAATTTTATTGAGCTGGGAATACTATTGTTTAACTTAAACATTATGTTGAAGTGATATGGTGCAATATTTAGACTAGAAGTTTGAAGAGCCTATAGTTGGCAGGAAATAGTGCAGATGGCTGAGAGCTTTAAAATAATATTTCAATCAGTGTAAGCTTAATACTTGAGACTGGTTACACACTCCTTATTATGATAGCAGAGGCAGACAGTTAATAACAGTAGGAATTCAGAAATGAGCAGGGGAAGGAATATTGAATGAATGGGAGTTGTAATATTCGGAGCTTTGTTCTCATATGAATCATCACGCAATAGTTTCTTTAATGTGTGAATTGGAAATAACTAAGCTCAAAAATTAAAGTTGCAACTGAAATAATTTTTAGTAGAACACTTGTTTCAAATTTGAAATTGTGATGGGAAATGGAATGAGAGATTAGGTGTTTGGCTCTTGAGAAATTTTATTTTACCTGTTATTAGATTCCCTTCAACTTTTTATGATTGATTTTTATAGTCTGCTGAACACTTTGTTACCTTTTTTGTCTTGTTTTGTAATATTTAGATAAACACAAGGTAAGAGAGATCCTGATTTATGCACCCTTTCAATGCTGTTGTGAAATATAAATATTTCAGTGTTAGACAGAGGTCTAGAATCTAGATTGTTGTTTGAGAGCACAATATGTATTTTTTGTACTTTTGTTTGTGTTATGGTCCAATATATGCGGTGGAGGTTTTAAGTATCAACAGCTAATGAAAGATGTGTAGCAGTATATGACTTGTAATGCTTCAAACTTGGTATTAGTAGGCAGGCAGTTTACTTAGTGACATAGAAGCTCTTGGCAAGAAAAAGTTAGTGAAGGACGGTTACATTTTTGGTTTGAAGATGCTGTTCTCATGATGTGAATTATAACCTTAAATGTTTTTGATGTATATGGAAGTGACAGGTAGTGAAAGATGCGTAGCAGTATTCGACTTATAATGCTTCAAACTTGGTATTAGTAGTCTGATAGTCGACTTAGTGTCTAGGCAAGATAAATTTAGTGAAGGACAGCCTAGAGTTCTGATATATTCTGCCTCTTTGTTTTCTTCCGTTCCTTAATGATTATTTCTTGAAGGTCTGAAATTTAATGCAGTTTCTTTTCTTCTTTTTTTATATGGGGTAAGCTAATTAGAGTCTTAGAATTTGGTATTTTGGCTGATAACATTCAGATATGCTGGAAAAGCTCTAAATAGTTAGACTTTGACATTGAGGCTTTTGTGGGTTTATAAACCTAAAGCATTCAAGAGTTTAGAGTTGCTTCCTGGTAGTTTGACACTGTCATTAAGACTTCTGTATGATAATATGTCTTAGCCTTATTTGGGGAAGCTAGAATTTTCTTGTGTGCTCTCCACATGCCAATAAAAAGGGCTTGGCATGTCCTACATTTGGTGAGAGGAGACCAGGATAACTGTACGGTAAAGCTTGTTGAAAATGACATTCCATGTACCTGAACTTCCAATATTGGCAAGTAAGTAAGTTACTGGTCTAGGTAGTTTGTGTTAAGAATCAACCATACAACTGGGTCTAGGAGGCCACATATTAACTCTCATGTAGTGTTTTGAATATTGATACTTTTGCTTGCACATCTCCCATAAGTTGGGTACACTTTACTTGTTTTCTTTGGGAGCTAAACATAAGAATTGCTACAATATGTTGATGCAAAAGAAATGGGTTTCATTCATCTTTGGGGATAAGAATAATAAAGGTATCTTTGTTGTGTGCGTGTTGGATATTGGTTCAATTGGGACATACAAATACACTATTAATGGGTCATTGGATTGCAGAAAATGTAGTAAGGTTATTGGAATCCCAGAACTGAAAGGTGTTGGGCCATATCATAAGCTAATGGCAGCTGGTGGCAAATACCATATATCTAGATACGTCCAACTCAATCATTGTAATATATGTGAATGGTGACCACTGGCTTTTGAAATCAAAAAGCTTAGCAACTTTTGAAATATGTGGCACACATTCATATACACATATTTATACGTACATGTTTTGCCTTTCATTATTTATATATATGATATTAATATTGTCAATACATGAAGATAAAATCTTAGCTTTAAGATTCTTTTGACCCATCCGATGGGGAAAATAAAAATGAAAATCACCCCAAGACCATGGACAAGCAAAGGATTGAAATTGTGATTCCAGTTGGATCCACCAAATCCTAATAATTCTTGTAAGTTATTCATTTTACATATGAATTATTATTGTTTGCAAGCAAGATTCAGAACATCTGTTGTATAGCTACATCAACATGGGGAGGTTGAGTGAGAAACAAGGAGGCCAGAAAAGGAGCTCCATTTTCTTTTTCTAACAATCATTAAAGATATAAAATACTAAAATATAAAAAGGGTGAAGATTCCTTGTCCCAACCCAACCATACCAAACGATAAACGGAAAATATGAGTCACATTTGCCACTTTTATTTTCACATTTCCCATTATCTCCTCTCTCTCAACTATCTCCTCTTTTCTTGCTAATGCTTGCTCACTTCTCCATCCCCCAAAGCAAGCCTCAAAAGGAAAAGGAAAAAAAGAGAAGAGAGAGCGCTAAGATATTGGAAACTATAATAAGGTGAAACAATCACTCCTCATCCTTCCACTCCCCTTATCTCCATGATACACAAAAGCTACCATGAATCCAATTTGCTCCTTTCTGCTACCTACAATCTTTATCTTTTGCTCTCCACCCAAACCCATATGAATGCTAATCACCCAAACAAAACTCAAGAGCCAAAGATGATTTTAGCTTTCCATTAATCACTTCAACTATTTATTGTTAATGAAGCAATTAAACTCCTATCAATCCATTTTTATTATTTACACTGAGCAACAACACTCAATTTTTGCACCAAACTAGCTAGCTAAGCTATATCAACATATATATATATATAATAATCCAAAATTTACAACCATAATTACCAACATGTTAGTAACTGATGATCAAACTTCAGTAGAACAGACAGTCCCCTGTTTGACACTGAGCGGACCGGACGGCACCGCCGGCCCAAACGGCATGACCGCCACACAGTTGACGAAAAACCTGTAGCTGCCGGAGACCCAGGTCCCGACCTTCCATCGGAGGCGGCCGTTGGCCTTGAGGTTGAGGACCAGCTTCCCGGCCGTCTGGTCCCTCTGCACCTCGTAACCGAAGGAGGGGGCCACGGGAAGTCCGGGTCCGACGAGGGAGGCGGTGAGGATGTTGGCGTCCTGGGGGTCCTGAAAGAAGGGAGGGAGGGAGGCATCGAGAGTGATCTGCTGGCCCTTGTAGGAGGCGTAGAGCTGGATGTCGTCGTAGTAAATGCCGACCTTGTTGTTGGGGTTGGTGGAGAAGAGGGTGATTTGGATGGAGGAGTTGAGGAGGTGCGGAGGGGAGGAGAGGTTGAGCTGGTAGACGTCGGCTTGGCGGAGAGAGAAGTGGGGTTTGGAGGGGCGGAGGAGGAGCCACACGAGGAGGATGATGGAGAGGAGGGTGGTGAAGAATGCGGAAAAGAGGAAAAAGAGTTTCTTGTACAGTTTGCCGTCAATGCTACGGAGCTTGTAGTTTCCAGCTTGCTTGGCACCACAGTGTTTTGGAGACTTTACGATTATTTGAGACATTTGCAAAATTGAAATTGAACAACAAGAAGAAGTTAACAAGTAAGAATCAGAGAAGTGGTGGGATTTATATATATAGAAGGAGAGGAGAGTGAAGAGGCATGCACTGAGCACTCACTTGTCTTTAATTTGTTGGAGGCCTTTTGACTGGCAGCTCTCCCCTTCTAATTTGTTAGTCATGCATACAGTGGAGTTACCGTAAGACTTGAGTGGTGATGTAAGAAACCATTTTGGTGTATTAAGGTGCTAAAAATTCTAAGTTAGGATTAAAAGGCAAAATCTCTTTTTTGAACACTATTGGTTTACTGTTCAAGCTTGTATATATACGCTCTGAAAGTTTCTTAGGTCATTGCAAGATAAGATTTCGGCACATTTCTGTATCAAAAAAAGAGCATTTGCATTAATCTAATTACAATTTTTCAATAGTGTTACCAAACAAGACCTAATTAGACACTTATTTTGACACAAATAAAGTACATAAGTTTATGAGTAATAGGAGTCTAAGCCAATTAGTTTTTGGGTTAGTGAGGTGATGACATCTCATTAAAATAATGTATAGTGAAATTTAATGAAATGTTATTATCTTATTACTTGGTTTAACTTAAGGAAAAAAAAAAAGATTTTCGGCCCATATTCTATTTTTCTCTAAATTCATTTATAACTAACTTCTTTAAAAGATATTACAACTAGCCAGTTTAAACACAAAACGATATTTAATTATTTTGGTATAACACACAATTATATATTAAGACGAAAAAGTGGATAGACATGCACGATACTTTAAAAATCACTCCTACAACATTGAAAGCAGAATAATATGCAATCAATTAAAATGGTGGAGGAACGGAGTTGGAACGAAGGAGGGTGTGCTACTTGCGGTGGGACAATCTAAAGCTTTTTTAATAAAAGCTAATGGTGTTTGATACAATATGTTCTTATTATATGTTATCGTAACGATAATAATCTATATTGCCTTTTGAAATTGTTAAAGTTGGTACTTAGCTAGAAACAAATTAAACACCACTTTGTTTGAGAGATTTGTTGATATATGAAACATGTGTTATTGGTTTGGTTCTCAAATATGATCATGATCACGATCAGAACCTACAAGTGCCCAATGAGATTGTTCAAAACCCTAACGCTAAAGGCTAATTAAAAAGCATGCTAAAGCAAGAACTAATTGATTTCCATGGTTTGACAATGTCCTGCACTTCTCTCTAAGTTCCAGTGAGTTCTTAAAGAAAATTAGAACTTTTCAGGTACAAAGGTAAAAAGCTAATATAAACTTTAATAAGTTGATTTTGGTATTCATTGTTTTTCCATATCAAAACTTAGAAAAATATGACTTTTCTACTTAGTCTTCATTCATGGGTTGGGACCAACTAAGCCTAAAGCTTGTGTACAAGTAATGTTCATTGACTTCTTCAATGTAACAACAATATAAACACATAAATATAATTTAGAAGATGGCTTGATCAACTCTCATAAATATAATTTAGAAGATGACTTCAAATAATTAAGAGAATATGTATAAGGGTAGTGATATTTCCAAACCTGAAAAGGTTAAATCCACACCAATTTGGTTGTGTGGACAAAAATACCCTTGACTTTAACTCTTACATATAAATGTCTAAATTGTTTGGTTTATTGGCTTTTTCGGATTCGTTTGTTTTCCGATTTGACTTCCGTTTGAACCGTTGTACTCGTTGCATTTATTTCTTTAATATGAGACAAATATTGAATATTCTTGGAGGTCTTGATTTTTGGGTCATTTCGGGTCTTTGACCGATACGACACCGACTACCTGTCTGGGTCTTTTGACCGTGGCCGAACCGAAGACTTGACTCGGGTATGTCCACGTGGTCATTATATTCGTATCGAGCGAGCCACATATCGTTATCTCGTTGGTTAAAACTCTTCTGATTTT
>JAYMTK010003055.1:0-12817 GCA_036897405.1 Pelargonium myrrhifolium | reverse complement strand
TTGAGGGCACTCTAGTGCAAATGTGTTTCAAATGAGGGTACTCTAGTGCAAATGAGTTTCAAATTAGGGTACCCTTATGTAATTACCCTAAGGGTAAAATTGATATTTTATAAAGTTATACAAGCATGTGCATCACACATAGGGGTGTGCAAAAATAGCCCGTGAACCGCTCAACCGGACAAATGAACCGAAACCGGATCGGGATTTGGTCCGCCCGCTCATAACCGGCAAAACAGGTGGTTTTATAGTGAACAAGTCGCTAATAGCGGTGCAGGTGGCAGATTAGGGTATGGTATTTCGCGGGTCTACCCGCCCGCTCGCTCAAATGTTGCCCTACCTAGCCCTACCCTTACCCCTCTCTATATATATTCGCTATCTCACTCACTCTCAACCATAACCCTTCATCCTCTTGCCTCCCTCTTATTATTTCCATAATCTTCTTCGACCAACCCCAACTTTTCTCCTTCTCTCTAATATGCTCAAGTCCATCTTCTAATCTAAAAAAACTCCAACTCTTCTAAGTTCTTCATTTCAATTTGAAAGATCAAAGTTCCCTCTACTTGTTGAGATTCTCCTCTCGGCTCTCTCTAGCCCTAACATCCATCTTTCTCTTCATCTCTTACCTTTAGTCTCTCTTTTTATTAATGTTTGTTTGTTCATTTTAAGCTTTGCAAGTTTCTTCTTTTTTTTGTTTGTTATTTAGTCACAAATATGGTAGATCTACTATGTGTTGTGCAAGATTGTAAGTCCTTTTGTTTTGTTTTGATCATTTCGTTTTTTGTATATCTTTATTTTGTTTTATTTTGTATCAAATCTCTTAGATCTAATATTTATAGTGTTAGATTCAAGTACTTGTATATTTTTTTTGTTTTCTTTGTTCATTTCATGATTTGCATGTCTCTGTTTTGTGCCGATTAACAATTAATCTCATAGATCTAGTATGTGTATTGTTAGTTTGCTTGTATTTTTTGTTTTGTTCATTTTATACTTTGCAGTGTGCAAATTGCATACTTGTGTTATTTTGATACAAAAATGTCAGATCTATTATGTTTAGTGTTTTATGATTGTTTAGGTATATTTAAAACTTGTTGCACTAATCAGTTTGTCTTTTTGTTTTGTGCTACTTCTGTGCAGCCTGATTAGCACATTCTTGAAGAATGGAAGACTTCAATCCAAAACATTATGACTTTTTTTTAATGTTGGTTCTTGTTAATTAATTAAATCTAATTATTTGTATAAATTGTTTCATTTTGTAAAGTATTTGTATATATTGTTACTTGTTAGTTTGATTTTAAATTTAAGTTTAAACTTTCTAAATAAATGAACTAATAAAAATTGCACTGGGCTTAATAAAACAAGGAAAATAAAACATGTAAAAATTGTATAAGCCTTGAATAATTGGGCCATTTTAATAATTTTGGTCCAATAAAATAAATTAAGGCCCAAAAAATTGTCAGGCCCATTTAATGAGCGGTTTCGGTTATACCCGCTCAACCGCCCATATAACCCGCCAAAATAATCCTGACCGATCCGGTTAGCGGAACTCATTTCCCATATCCGGACTGAGCGGGTAGGCCCAAAAAACAAACGAACGGGCCGATACCCGCCCATGAACATCCCTAATCACACATGATGAGAGAGAGTGCATTTACGTCTATTTTCGTCCATTTTAACTGACGAATTAGAAATTGAATAGTTTAGAATATCCTAAAATTCGTTTGACATGTTGAAGACACATTTATGCAAATAAGTTTCAAATGAGTAAGAACGAGTTTGATCGAAACGCAACCATAAACATCGTTGTGAAGACAAAGACACGCTGTCGTTTAAATTCAACTCACAGCGTCACCGAGCTTCTTCGCAGTTCTTCAGTCCTTCCTGACACCGTCGTCGTCGTCTTTCATTCGATCCGTAGAATCCTCCCATTTGTGTATCAGGACAGGAGGAGGACCTGGTGTGTTTCATTGACTGTTCTCGTTATCCGGAGACCAAACAATTCACTTCACCAACCAAGAACCGAGCTCGTTTCTGTCCTCCTCGGAGCTCAAGCACATTAACTATTATTCCTACTTCTCATTCGTATTTCTCCACTGATCGATCAGTCTCCTAAAATGAGGAAGCGAGATTTGGCCATTCTCATGCTCTCCGCTTTCCCCATCTTCTTCCCTCTCCAGGTCTCCCTCTCTAAACCCTAACCCCCCGTTACCCCCCCCCCCATCCTTTTTTTTCTTCTTTCAATTATGTTATTTCTGATCTCATCTGAATGCAAAATTGATAATTGATTGGATGCCCTTTGTTATTTTCAGCACGGAGGCGATTTTTCATTCAGAGAGGCCTGGTTTCATCTGAGCGACGAATACCCAATTAAATACGAAGCAGAGCGCCTCCCACCACCTGTCGTCGCTGATCTAAACGGCGACGGGAAGAAAGAAATTCTTGTGGCCACTCACGATGCCAAAGTTCAGGTAAATTTGATCATTTTTGAACTCTATGCTGCTGTTTTACTGAGGTTTTTGTTATTGTTTGTTTGGGGCTTGTGATTATATACTTATTGTTGTTGATCGGTAATTGTTCAAAGTGAAGCTTTTGATGCATAGTACTATTATTGGGTACCATATATGTTGAATTGTGTTGGGTGTCTCAGGTGTTGGAGCCCCACAGTAGGCGTGCTGATGAAGGGTTCAGTGAAGCTCGGGTGCTTGCAGAGGTGTCCCTGTTGCCTGACAAGATTAGAGTTTCATCAGGTAGACGGGCTGTAGCTATGGCCACGGGTGTCATTGAGAAAACCTTCAAGCATGGACAGCCACAAAAGCAGGTCCTCGTGGTTGTTACATCAGGCTGGAGTGTCATGTGCTTTGATCACAACCTTAAAAAGCTATGGGAAACGAATTTGCAGGTTTGGAGAGGATGAGTTTTACTATTTCCTGTGTTTTGGAGTACAATTGGACTTGTATATCTGTCATTTATCACACAACAATGTGTTTCTAGTTCTAGGTCACTTAAACATGTTTTTTGTTTTGTTATTATTTTTTTTACAGGAAGATTTTCCACATAATGCTCATCACAGAGAGATATCGATTTCAATAAGCAATTATACCCTGAAGCACGGGGATGTAGGATTGGTGATTGTTGGTGGGAGGATGGAGATGCAGCCGCATGTATGTATTTTATGTTTAAGATTGATCATAGGATAAATAGTATCTTCTGCTCCATTTCTATTATCTACCAAGAAACATTGAAGTATAGGCGTATGAGTATTCTAAATAATGTATGATAATTAAGTAAAATGCAAGCAGTAGAATGGAGAACTCATTATCTATGCATGGATAACGATTCCCCTAACCTTGTCTTGAAACTTGACATAAAGCGGCCATTTAAGTGTTCATACATAATTCTTTTTGTGGCATATGCTATCACGATTAAACAATCACTGAAAATATAGTTTACTTATTTACAACAATACTTTGACTGACGAACACTCAGTCGGGCAAGTGGTTGATTTCACTTGGTCCCTCGAGGTCTCAGGTTCAAGCCTCAGTGTTGGTACGCTTGCTGATAAAAAATAAAAACAATACTTTGACTGTTGTGAAATGAATGAAATGTTCATCAAGTTTTTTTTACAGGGTTTATACCCATGTTGTTATATAATCTTGTTTTGTTGGTCAAATTGCTAAAACTTTCATTTGCTCATTTGTTATAAGTGGGCTTTTATAGATTGATCTCTTAATTTCTTAGTGTATGATATCCTTTCTCTACAGATTCTGTAGTGACATGTGAAGAGAGAGTTGGTTAGAGTAACCCCTCCAGCTTTTCTAAAATATATTTGTCTTTCTATGTTAGATATACATTGATCCTTTTGAAGAAATTGGAATGGCAGAAAAAAGTGCAGAGCAGCATAGAAGAAGTGCTAGCGAAAAGGAGGTAAGTGCAATATGCTTATGTGTACTGTGTACTTGAAACTTTTGTTCTCAAAGTTTGTGATTTACCTGCTACTACCTCAACATTTCATATATGCCTGAAATTTTATATGGTTAGTCCTTCCCTGTTATATTTCAACCATTGGTGCTTGGATTTTGGAAGTAAAGGGAAGAGGACGTGAGTTGGGTTGGTCATAGTAAGTATGAGAAATCGTAGTTGTTCTGGTTGGTTGCTAGTTTATGCATTGTTGTAAACGAACATAGATGATAATTAATTTATGTGGCATGTGGAATAGATTATTTGAGAAAATCATTCTATTGCATAATAGAACAAGAACTATTTTAAAATGTATGCTAATTGGAAATTCTGTCTCGAAAGAGGCTAGAAAGTCATTAGATGGGGGTCACAGAGATAAAAATGCTTAGGTGAACGTGTGGTAACGCATGAAATGATAAGATGAATGAGTGAGACTATTCAAGTAATAGTTGAGGTGACATCAATCAAAGGCAAGATGCAGGCAAATCCTTTTATGGTGGTTTGGGTAGGTATGGCCTTGGGAGAATGGCGACCCCGTGAGTAAAGGTGAGAGAACTCATATTGAAGAAATTAGTAGAAGGGTACACCTAAATTAACATGAAAAGTAGTTAGAAAAAATGTGTTAACAATTGGCTTTTCAAAAGAGATAGCATTGGATATAATGAAGTGGAGTAGGAGAATACAAGCAAAGGATCCCAAAGAGTTCTACTGAAGCATTCATGTAACCGAGTGCAACATTGTTTGGTAAATGACTTTGTTAATGTTGTTGTTTAACAGGCAAACTTTTGTGAATGACAATCACACAATTGAAAGAACCAGCTGATTTTATTTTACCATGAAACACAAAACCATATGCAAAGTTGACTGCCTTGCTATGCACATGATTTCTGGTGAAACTTACTGCATTGAAAGATACTCAATGAGTATGCTCAAAGAAAGTTTATTTATTTATTTTTTATCATTTAAGTTGCATGATGACTGATCTAATTTCCATTGCAGTGCTATGATTTTCTACTAGTTGGAAAAAAAAATCTCTTACATTATTGAAAGAACTAGAGATAACAAAAGAGCAAAATGGGAATTAGATTACTATTACCATGAACTTGATTTTTGGTCACATTTGTTGCATGGTAAAGATGCTTAACGAATAATGTGTATGCCAAAGAGATTTATGTCATTGAGTTAAGGGTATGGCATTTGTGCGTAATAAAACAAAGTATTCTTGTCAATTGGAAATCATATTTTCTACGCGTTATGTTAAATGCAAACTCAAACCTAAAAGCATAAGTTGTCAATTGGAGGACCTAATTAGTATGTCTAGAGGTCTCAAACTCCACACCTCCAATGTGGGATTGTGGGATACTTTAACACTCCCGCCCATGTGCATACATGTACCGAGAATTTCATGGAGTGACAATGCAAACAGGCCACACAAATCTAAGATAAAACCAGCTTTGATACCGTATCTAGCTCTTACTCCAGCTTTGACACAAATCCAAGATAAAACCAGCTTCAGTCTAGTACACTTATATATGTTGAACGTCTTGTCGTTCTACCTATGCAAATATTTATTTTTGTTCTTTGTTCCTTTTTCCCTCCTTTTATTTTAATTTTGTGTTAGATGCATCATGCATCAACTATGGGGCTCATTTAGTGACAAGTTGATATCACTTATTTTTTATTTTACTTTTACTCCAATATTCATATTACTTTTTTTTTTTAATCATGTCAGGCTTCTGAGAACTCGGGAACTGTGGATTTACGGCATTTTGCATTTTATGCATTTGTGGGTCAAACTGGTGTAGTTCGATGGAAGAGGACAAGTGAGGTGAATAATATGTTCATTCCTTAGATTCTTGCTTCTTGGATTGCCATGACATCATCTCTTAAGGCCATCAACTGCTTTTTGCATGTTCTGTTTTTTAATAGCTTCTTATTTAATTTTATTTAATAGTTACATATTATGAAGGAACAATAGCAGATTCATTCATCACCATATAATATATTATTAGACTGGAAAGAATATAGCACAATTAGGCAATTATATATGATCTTTTTGTAGATATTTATATCCTTACTATTTCTCTCAACAGATTTTATTCTGTCCTATAAAAATCATTATCAGGCTGAAATTATGTATCAACCATTGGCTTAACAATTAGGACTTAGGTTAAAGATTCTATATTGTTTGAATACTGAGATACTATATTCTAATATATATTTGACAGCGGTTTTGCAATACTGTAATTTTTAACTGATAATGTTGGTAGCTGATTAGAAGGTATAGTCATGGTTCTTCACTGAAGAACCATTCTCTTTTCCATGTACTAATTTTGTCATTTTGGTGTTTAGAATATTGAAGCACAGTCTTCAGATGCATCCCAGTTGATTCCGCAGCACAATTACAAGCTTGATGTCCATGCTTTGAATAGTCGTCATCCTGGAGAGGTATGTCCTGTTTGGAAAATATGGTAATGATATTGCTGTAAATAGTTTTTACAATTTCAACTGTTTTTTTTCTTCTTTTTTTCCAAGGATCTTCTATTGCTGTTTGATTTTACTTATTTAAGTTTACTTTTTTCAACCGATTGAAATTCAAATGAGATTTCATATCTCCAATTTAATATGAATAAGTTCTTAGTAAGTTATGATTAGATTTTCAATCCTTATTAGGACATTTTTCTACAAGTAGGCGAGGAAGAATCTAGCGGTCATAAAATTCTTGACTTAAATGTATGAAGTTCCTTTCAAATGTTAAGGGGTTGTTTGTTAACTCCACAAAAAAGTGCTATTTGGGTGTAGGAGGTAATAGGAGGTAAAAGGAACAGAGAGAGTCTATAGAAAATTTGGGTTGTGTTTGTTAAAATAAGATGCAAAAGGAGGTGTTAAAGAATAAAGAAGTTGTGTTTGGTAAAATTTGTTGTAAAAGTTAGTGTATTATTGTAAAAAGACAAAAATGCCCTTAGAAGAAAATAGTTGTAACTAAAAATCCAAATAATGAGAATCATTGGATTTAATTTATGTGTTCCATTAGTTGATAATTTAAATCATCAATTTATACTTCAATTGGTGTGTTCCATATATATGTACTATATATGTACCAAATATATTGGTCGGCCTATTCAACATATACTTGGTCAGCCAATTCATATACTTGGCCGGCCAGTTCAAATACTTGGTCGACCAATTCATAATCTGAGTTTGTTATATAACACGTTTCAAACAAAAATCGAAACTATTCCAGCAAAAAAACTCATGTTGTTCAAATGTTTTGTCAACTGATGATGGTGATGATGGTAGAGGGGCATTTGGGTAACTTAGCACAACTACAATAGGGTTATTATGGTCCCAAACAATTTCTCTCTCTTCCTATTGAGCTGCAGCTACCATTTTGCTCCTTCAGGATTTTCATTCTCTTTCTTAGCTGTCAATGCAAGTAGGAAGAGAGAGGTTGTAGTTTAACAAACACAGGAAATGCCTCTATATCCTACGTGGCAG
This sequence comes from Pelargonium myrrhifolium, assembly GCA_036897405.1. Classification (NCBI taxonomy): domain Eukaryota; kingdom Viridiplantae; phylum Streptophyta; class Magnoliopsida; order Geraniales; family Geraniaceae; genus Pelargonium; species Pelargonium myrrhifolium. The sequence goes on along the minus strand of JAYMTK010003055.1, from coordinate 5,365 downwards.
CTTTATAGGTAGCAAAAGGAGTGAGATTGGAGTTAACAAACAGCCTCTAAGTTGAATATGAATCATCCATTCCACCATTTGGCACACAAGGAGTGTGAGTGTGGGGAAACATCATAGTGTTCATACCATTTCAGGGTACAAAAATATTGCTTGTTGATGCTTCCTCCTAGATCTTAACTGAAATATGGCTGTATGGATGATTCACATCAATTCCACCATCTTGTTTTTTCAAGGAGTCAGATGATGAATGACTATTTTACTTATGATTTTACGCATGCATGCACATATTATATGGTTCCAAATACTGCTCTACTCGTCTTAGTATATAGCTCAGTTTATGTAATGTCAATTTTTTGATTTGGATTTTTTTTTTTTTTCCTTCTTCTTTCATTATCATATTCATCTTTGCTAAATATAACTTCCTGAGACATGTTAAACTGTAGTTTGAATGTAGGATATTCAGAGAATCAGTCCTTGGAGTTATGCCTCATCATTGGGTGAGTATGTTGCATGAAGTATCTCTTGGATTTTTTTTTTTTTCTTTTTCTTTTCAACTTTATCTAGTTTCTAGGTTATAATGACTCACTTTATGACACCTTCCTATCAGGATAGGAGAGAAGATACTTTGTTACAGCTGGCAAACTTCAGGCGGCACAAAAGAAAATCATTGAAGAAAACTCCTGGAAAAACTACTAACTACCCTTTTCACAAGCCTGAGGAAAACCACCCTCCTGGAAAGGACTCTACAAAAAAGATTTCAAACTTGATTGGCAAGGCTACAAAGTTAGCTAATTCAGCAAAAGTTAAAAAGGTTGCACTCTTCTAATCTCTTTTTTACTATTTACTGACATTTCCTTGTCAATGTTTGGATAGGAAGTTTATGCCAATGGGCTTTAGTCCATTGGTAATCCACCCTCTCATGTGGGGATTGAGGTCCTGGATTTAATCTTGGCATTAATTTTCTGGCTAAGAGATGCAAGAAAGTTTTTTTACTACTAGTCTCCTATAGAGATATTCTTCTTCAGGAGGACTAATTGTTCATTTGATACTTACCTGTCATACTCACCCTTTTGCTTAGTTTGACCATAAATCATGGGAACAGAAAGTAGACTTGTGACATAGTGGATAGTTTGGGAAATGAGGAAGATTCCATTCCTTGGTTTTTCAGGTGGATAAATAATATGGTCCTTTAAGAGTTGAGATCAGTCAGATATCCTACTAAATCATTTCCATTACCGTTATTTTGTGCTTTATCCTAAGCTTTTTAATTTGTCTTGCAGCCTAATCCTTATATTCCTACCATAACAAACTACACTCAACTGTGGTGGGTTCCTAATGTTGTTGTGGCTCATACAAAAGAAGGGATAGAAGCTGTTCATTTGGCATCTGGGCGCACACTATGTAAGGTAAATTTCTGGTCCTCATTAACCCGAAATATTTTTTTTTGTACTGCAAGTTCTTACATCCACATACCCTCGTGTCTCTATGAAATATTTTCTTCATGCTAGTTTTACCAAACTTCAACTTGAGCATATTCCTAATACACACACTTTATTATTTCCAATGTGGGACTTTGTTTCACCCACTTTCATCACTCCCCCTCACGTGCGAGCTTCCCATCTTTTATTGTGAGCTCGACATGTGCACAATTGGGTCAACTACATGTATGTAGTTCTACTTGTGGACTGGAGATCGCTTGGGTAGGCAACACATTGAGCCAAAGCCCAGATCAAAACTTGCTTGGATACCATGTTATTTTCAAATATTTGATATTGGATTACACATAAAAGTTAGGCTTCCATTGCTGAAAGGTCAATCTCGTTAGCAGGGGTTGGCTTCAACCTTTATGTGTAACTCATTTTTCTCATCTTTCTCCAATGCGGGAGTTTTTATTCACCCTCTTTCATCAAAACTCATCCACAGTTCTAAATATGTCCATCACGTAAACTTTTTAGAGTGTTCTATTTAGTTACAAGTTTTGTCTTGGTTAGCTGTATCTTCTTAAAATTTATACTTTTATCAGTACTAATGTTTGAAATTCATTTTTTTCACCAGCTTCATCTTCAAGAAGGTGGCCTTCATGCTGATATCAATGGAGATGGAGTTCTAGATCACGTGCAGGTGCGTATTTATTTTTTGTCTGATTCCTAGCATGTTTTATAAATTTTGATGCTGTTGGAAGTAACACGTCCTCCAAATCATTAAGCGTGTCCTCTTTCATATTGCCATTTCCTTGGAGGTTCTGTAGTTACATGTATCAGCATGCAAGAGAATTCCTTGTGTTAGTCATGTCATTACAATCATGGTGCTAGCTGCCAATCATGTTGCGCCACTAATTGGTTCTGCACTCAGTGTGCATAGCCTGGTCTGGTGGGATATGGCACAACGTGATTGGAAGATAACAGTCTGATGCAGTCAGTGATTATCCTCTACTTCTTCCTGCATGCAATGTAATCCCATGCTACATGTTTGCTTCTACTGTGAAAAATTTGCTGTGCTGTAATTGATGACAATAATCAGAGAAATCTCCTTTGCATCTTCTATATGAATAGTCACTTTACAAACACTTCAATTTATACCAGACTTAATTAGTAAGGGCTGACTTGTACTCCCCCACATTATCCCAAAGCTCAGCTTCTACTCGGTACATCATTTGTGAAAAAACTTCATCCCCACTCACAGAAAAAGAAAATTCAGTAATGGATAGAGATAGCAAGCCTACAATTCCCTTTTATAATATACAGCTGGATTAGTTGGGAAAGTTGGTCAGGTTCTACAGTAGATAAACATAACAGAGATCTAATACCTTCATGCAGGCTGTTGGCGGAAATGGTGCTGAACAGACTGTGGTTAGTGGATCTATGGATGTGTTGAGACCTTGTTGGGCTGTTGCAACCTCTGGTGTTCCAGTACGAGAACAACTCTTTAATGCTTCTATATGCCATCATTCCCCCTTTAACTTGTTTCAACATGGAGAATTTTCCAGACACTTCGGTCGGGCTACAGATGTTACTTCATTAGAGGTAGCAACGCCTATTCTTGTACCAAGAAATGATGGTCACAGGCATCGCAAGGGAAGCCATGGTGATGTAGTTTTCCTAACAAATCGAGGGGAGGTATGGTTTTAATTTATGATTCTGAAGTTTTTCTACTTGCACCAGCTATCATGGAAGTGAATAAAGTTGTTTTGGCACGAAATCAATATGAACTTTTTTATGTTGTCTATCATGATTTGAAGGTCAAAGTCTAGTTTATTCCCTTTATCTATTTTCATTGTACATTTCTTGTTTGAAGTCATTGTTAAAAGTCATTCTAAAGGCAGGTCCATCTTTTAGTTTTTTAAGCAACAGTAACATTGAGATGATTGGTTGTTATGAGAAAACTCCTACTGGTTGTGTTGTTTTGGTGACAGAAAAGTTGGGTATTGAGAAATCTATCATTTCTTTCAGGTCACATCATACTCTCCTGGTTTGCACGGTCACGATGCTATTTGGCAGTGGCAGCTCTCTACAGGTGCTACATGGTCCAATCTTCCATCTCCGTCTGGCATGATGGAAGGTGGTACTGTAGTCCCCACCCTGAAGGCGTTCCCATTGCGTGTGCATGATAGTCAAGGAGTGATCCTTGCAGGAGGGGATCAAGAAGCACTTGTAATATCTCCTGGAGGAAGTATACTCGCATCAGTGGATCTTCCAGCGCCACCAACTCATGCCTTGATCTGTGATGACTTCTCAAATGACGGCCTCACTGACCTTATCCTCGTGACCTCTAATGGAGTATATGGCTTCGTCCAAACTAGGCAACCCGGGGCTCTGTTCTTCAGCACACTGGTTGGTTGCCTTATAATTGTGATGGGAGTCCTTTTTGTTTCCCAACACTTGAATTCTATGAAGGGGAAACCTCGTGCTTCGTCAGGATCTCGATGAAAACTGCCGTTTTAGACTTAACAGTTGGTGGTGGTGGTGGTTATTTGCCGAAATCTGATGAAGCAACAGCACATCAATTTTATACAAGTTTGAAAAACGCGGGACACGGAGGAAAACATCCTTTTGAAGATTTCTAAGCTTATTGGGTGGGTAACATGAACCTGTAAGATGAGACTTGGTACAATTTGGTTGAATGCTGTTATTTCATCTGTGCTGTGCTGGGTTTCAGAGACTTTCTTGCAAAAGGAGTTTTTTTCCTGTAAAATTTATTACTCTGATGGTATATACAATACATATACTGGAGGTCTGAATCATTTGAGTAAAGACTTTTTTTGTTTTAGATTTTGAACAGATTGTGTGTCCCTAGCTAGCCATCATAAGAATCTGCTGCTTTCTTCTTCTTCTTCTTCTTTTGTAGCCTAACTTTATCTTCATAGATGATGGATGTATTAGGGAACTTTAACTGTGCATTGAACATCTCTAGATCTCCTCCATTATCACTTTTTATCTTTTTAAAAATAATTTTAGACAGTTCAAGATATTATCATCGTTGTGATAAATACTACTTATAAGATAAGAACGTGAACCTGAACTTTAAATTTTGGGTTGATTGGAGTTTATGTACGTTGATTGAGGTTGATCTGTACAGCCATTGTTGCTGTATGTCTAAGGTTATAAAACAACAAAGACAGTGTATGGTTGGGAGAAGGACGTGAGTGGAGTAAAGTGAAAGCACAAAGGGCATAACTATCAAAATTTATTATTTAATTAATCCAAACTAATGAATAATTTGACAAAGAAAAGGTGAAATTATAAAATTAAAAATACAAAAGGTAAAATGGTAAAAATAGTATTTTATCGTTTGTTTGTTTATTTGTTTTTAATGGAATTAGTTAATTTTGAAGGAATCCATTAGCGGATTTAACGGATTGGACTTCTCTGTAAAAAAAATTGAAGAACTTTTGACTTCGTTGGACCATTATGGCAACTTATGTACTTCGCAAAAATAAAGCGAAGTTAATTGACCCGTATGAACAAATGAGATAATTCATGAACTAAATTAAATCATATTAATTTTAGAAATTGTTGTATATATGTTGGAAGTCTATTATGTTTATCATTTTAAAATTCAATTTGGGCTTGTCTTGGGTCGAAAGGAGGAATAAGTCTCTCTCTACATGGTTTTGCACAACGGTGGTGTTGCCATTCGTTTTTAGCTTGGTCTGAAACGTAAGGAGAAATGAGTCTCTCCCTAAATTCTTCTGGACGACGGGGGCGCAGTTCTTCGTCTTGAGATTGGTCTTGATTTGTATAAATACTCATTCTCTTGAAGAGAAAGATGATATCATTCTTTACATTTCCACTAGGGAGAGAACCCGTGCGATGCACGGGTATGCATATAATTTTAGTCGATTTTATAAATTTTGTGTCTAATTTGC
>JAYMTK010003054.1:0-12818 GCA_036897405.1 Pelargonium myrrhifolium | reverse complement strand
CTCTCTCATTATAAATAGAGGTTGAGTTATGTAGTACATACATTATGAGCTTGCCTTGAATATTCATGTGTTTAATAGTTATTTTGCGTCGTATTAGTTCTCATACTTTTTTTTAATGTTTTTTTAAATGTAATTACGAGTTTCAGCGATTTACTACGACAATAATTTTGAATAGTCGACATTCTAACTAACAAGCCTCTAGAGTTTAAATTCAGTTTTTAAAAATTTATTCACTAAAACCAACCACAATATTTGTAAACCATTTAGTCGGTTAAACAATCAATTTTGTCAGTAACCGGTGTAGTAAACACGTGTAACTCAATTTCACAAAATGAAAAAATAAAAAATATTTTAGTAAACAAGTTACACTAAATGACGACTATACTACACTAGAGAAATAATTTTCCATTAAAATTACTAAATAAAAGAAAAGCCCATGCAAAGTCGGGCTATAAAACTAGTATTAATTGTATTATGATTGATTTAACATAAGTCAAAACTAACCATCAATGCTTGTAATTACCTCACTTTTTTATATTAGTAATTATATTTTGGTTAATTGAACCAAAATAATCATAAATACTGTTATTGCATATGGTCCCTTTTAATTTTTATTATTCATTATGTTATGATTAATTGAATCAAAATAAACCATCAATGCTTGGAATTATATAACAACCTTTTATTTTTAAATTTAGTAATTTTATTTGGATTAACTGAACCAAAATAAACCATCAATCCTTGGAATTATGTATTACCCAGAGTATCAACAAATAGTGAATGTACTTATGGCTTCTCTTTTTGTTTTTTTAAATAAATGTTAACTATATTCTGATTATTTGAATCAAAATAAAACATCAATGTTGGGAATTATATTACATTGACTTGGACTTTTTTTAAAAATAAAAACATTAATTACATTTTGACTTCTTTCAGAAAAAAAAAATTACATTTTGACTAATTGAATCAAAATATACCATCAATGCTGAGATATATTTCCATTAGTGACCATTTCTTATTACCATGAAAATTGAGCCTATAACTAGTTTTCTATTTTTATAATATACACATGTTATATAGGTGAAATTCAATACACTGTTTTTTGGAATGTAATCCACTTTGATGTACCTAGTTTTGATATAAATATGTATGTTAGTTCATGTTTTTTATTCATCATTTGCTTCAAATCTTGGTGTTAGAATAGCCATTAATAGAATTCGAATAATGGTGAGAAATTCTAATTCTCTCTTACTTCATCTTTCGTTCAAATGATCGATCAGTCAATTGAATTTCTAGTGGATTTGTCCACATAAAATTGCAATCATGTTTGATTCATTTCTTGCTATTGGTGCAGGATCGTGCAACATATTTTTGGACTTTGGTCACTTTTGTGTTTCAATTGAGTTTAGTAATAAATTGTAAAGATCAAAATGTATACGATGTGATGAGTTATGGAGCTGTTGGAGATTCAAATACAGACGATAGCAAGGTAAATATTTATTCACATATTTTTTGTAGCTAACTAGCTAGTTAGATACTATTTTCTTAACCTAATTTTTGTGTTTTTATTTTATTATTATTTTTTTATAGGCTTTTATGAAGGCATGGGCTGATGCCTGTGGAGCTCAACTACAAGGCATTCCTGTTGTTAATGTGCCATTGTCTAAAACATTTTTGTTGAAACCACCTGTGAGATTTGAAGGTCCTTGCAAGTCCAATAACATTCTATTTCAGGTATTTTTTTAATAATAATTAATTTCAAGTTCAATATTTATTAGATATGTAAAAATTTTGATGAATTTTTATTAATTTCAGGTTCGAGGAAACATTATTGGACCAGCCTCGTCAACGGATTGGCAAGGCATTGATCCAAGATTTTGGATTGTGTTTAGTAAAATAAATGGACTAATTGTGAATGGAACCGGACAAATTGATGGTAGGGGGTCTGCGTGGTGGAAGACCATAGAAAACACCGGGCCCACTGTAAGTACATTTTTACAGTCGGTAATTTTGAGATTGACTCGGATTTTAGACAATTTACTTTAAAGTTAAGAAGAGATGCGAGTTTTGGATCAAATTTCGAGTTGTAAGTATAAGATGATAATGTTTTCTTAACCAATTACTGATTGAAAAAACAATCGGCTCTATTTTCTGCATCCAAACTCTAAAAGTAAAATGATCAGCTCTATTTTTAGTAATAGATTTTTATTTAAATAAGTAGGGTTGGCAATATGATGTTAAATGGGTCAATTAGAAGTTGAGTTACACAACACGACATGACACAGTCAACTACTTTAATAGTTTAACTAATATTGGGTTCATAATGATCACCCCATATGATCCTACACGAGATACAATGAATTAATATAAGTTATTTTTTGAAATGATATATTAAGAAAAGATTTCAATTTCATTCTTAAATTGGTTAAGTGAGAATTTCCATTATAATTGAATGTGTTAGGAGGGTTCGACGACTAGAACACAAATAAACGAATTGGATTACTCGATACAAACACGATTTATAACATGAATTCAAACACACTCAAGTTGCTAGTCCGATCTTACGAAGTATGAACTAATGTAGTGAATGATATGATTAGGCAATGACATTTGCAAGCTGTAACAACATGGTACTCAACGGACTGACACACATAAACAGCCAAAGAAACCACATAAGTATCACCAACTCCGTTGATGTCATTGTCTCCAACATTCAAATATATGCTCCAGAGGATAGCCCCAACACCGATGGCATTGACATTTACGGCTCAAAAAACGTTCAAATTATCGGTAGCACCATCGGAACTGGTATGTACACTATGTCTATAGCCCATTTCCCCTCTACTATATAGTTTCAATTGACTCATACATAACAATATATTTATATTTGAGACAATTGCAGGAGACGATTGTATTGCTATCGGAGGAGCCAACTCGTTTATAAATATTACCTCGGTTGCGTGTGGCCCAGGGCACGGTATAAGGTTTGTCACATATATGATCACATTAGTTTTACTAAAAAAGTTTACCATTCGAAATTTTAGTTATTTATTTATTTTATTATTTTTTTTCAATTAATAGTAAAAATTTATTATGGGATATGTTTTATTTATTGTACATATTAATATTAAAGCACAAGCTTGTGGCATTGGCAGTATTGGAAGCTTAGGAAAAGATGGAGCAACTGACACAGTTGAAGAAATACACGTTAAAAATTGTAGTTTCAAAGGGACTCAAAATGGGGTTAGGATCAAAACATGGCAGGTAATTACTTAAATATTTTAACTCTCAAAATATTAATTTCATACCAAATTAATTAGTTGTTTTTCAATTCAAATTTGCAGGGCGGATTAGGATTCGCTAGAAAAATAACGTTCGAAGACATTCATCTAACTGATACCTACAATCCCATCTTCATTGACCAATACTACTGTCCACGAAAATACTGTGAAGCTGAGGTAATGTCTTATTTGTTGTAAAAATATATAAATTGTAATATGCCGTATTCTCATTATGACAAATTGTTAACATTCATGAATCTTTTGTGAAAACTTATAGCCAAAGGCGGTGCAAATAAGCGACGTTTCGTTCGTGGGATTTAACGGAACTAGCGCGAGTGTGGACGCGATTACATTAAATTGCAGTACGACTGTTGGTTGTAGCAATATTTATCTAAACCGCATTGACATGAGTCCGGCGGGTAAAGCGAGAGGGACTCAGTCGTGTTGCATTAATGCTCATGGAAAATGCGGTAACGATGTAAATCCTCCGGTGACATGTTTGTTAAACTAGGCACATTTAATTAGTTGCTAGGTACCTTGGTTGTTTTATTATCTATTCTCCTATTTCCTTGCTAGGTTGTGGGTTACGCGTAGTTTTTTTCTCTTTTATTTTGAATGAAAAAAGAAAATGCACAAAAATAAAATGGAGAGCTTTTCTTTTATTTTTATTTTTTTTGTCTTAACCATGAGATTTTTGAAGTGAGTTGCGATTAAACGGGATCAATATTTTTAGGTCATATCATACTCGAACTAATTTTCATTCAAGTCGGAAACATAAACCCATAAAAAGGACAAAATTCTACGTACCAAACGCAGCTACATTCCCTGACGAGAAATTTTTTCATCTGTTTTTTCTTTTTCTTTTTTTGACGTTTTGTTTATTTTATGATAGTGAGTGGAGGAGAGGTTGGAGAAGCCAAAAGGTAGCTCACATCAGCACTTGGGTCTTCTGTTTTAATTGTGCAAGATATAGTTTGCTGCAAAATTGACCATGTCATTACTTAACTAATTAATCTACAGATTTTTTTTTTGTTTCAAATTGATAAATAATCAATCTTTTTTTGTAGTTTCACGGCGTGCTTATAATTAAACGATTTAAATATATTAACATCAAGATAAGAATAAGTTTATAGCAATGTCAGCTGGCTTAGGAAATAGACATCTGGTGCTTTTATTCATTATCTTTATTAAAACATCATGCAAAATTAAGAACTTGTTTTATAAATTTTATACAAAATGATGTTTTCGTTTTTCTGTGTGAACAACTCGTTCAAATTAGTCTGGAACTTATGTGTTCAGTGAAGATCGAACTCGAGAGCTCTTTCTAAAATCTCAATCGATGCTTCGATTATGATTTGTCAGATGTACAATGTGTCTAATTAACGGACAAACTGTTTTATGCAAAAAGTTATTTTGCCTTTTTAATTTTGAGTCAAACTTATCACGATATGTCAATTTTTTTTTTTGTTCGTGTGTTAAGAGTCAAAGTCCTAGATTAGTATATAAATCCAAATCAAGAGGGTCTTTGAGTCTTGGATCTAGGTTTAGTGAGCTAAAGTTCAAGTCCAAGAGACTATATAAGATAATACATCGGTAATTGGTAATTAAATTCGTGTGTGTTATGAAAACTCTATCGGACGTGAGAATAAATATTTCCACTAAGAATTCAAATAACTCCTACCTAGAGAGAATTAAAAATAGAGAAAGTAGGAAGAAATTCAAGAATGAACATAATAAATCTACTTTCTTACCAAAAAGGGTATTTATACTAACTCTCGTGAAGTGACAACATGTCATCGTGTGATTGACCCATAGAGATATGTCTTGTAATGAGCCCGTTGTTTGCCCTTTGGACATCCCCTTCTTGAGTGTTTGGTCGGGTTTAAATTAATGCCTCCATTTGCCTATTGGACAAAGTGTGAGCGATTCGAGCCACTTAGAGCTTTTGCCTTCCTAATAGGATGAGAGAGAAGCTTGCATTGCAACAATCATGTCTTATTGTGAATCTTAGGGATGTCAGTTTTAAAGAATTTAGAGAATCTTGGAGGCTTGGAGAGAGTAAAAGAATTTTGGAGTCTTGTGGAATTAAGAGGATCTTTGATAGGATATAAGGTTTTTAGAAACATTGAGGACCTTTTAAAATGAGCGGGTGAGCAACAACAAGCGAACACACAGACAAACAAACTAAATCAACATTAGGTTGCTCAGTTTCGCTACACCGAGATGATGCCGCTGTGATTTACTTCGGTGTTGTATTGAGAATCTTGGGCGAGCGAGCTTTAAAATTCCTCTTTAGTCAGACAATTTGCTTCAGATTTCTTAATAAGCCTGAGTAGAGATTTTCTCATACACATAATTATGCGTTCTTAATAGATTGACGGGATGTCAGAAACTTAATACAATTCTAAGTTTTCAATAAGATTAAAATATATAGATGACTGAGAGACTATAGAATGTCAGAATGGCCGGAAGAGGTTAGAATGTTTGGATGACCATAACTTGTTATGATGTCCATATGATCACTAGAAGATGATATTTTTTGGATGTCCAAAAGAAATTAAAATGTTCAGATGTCAGGATGGCCATGTTTCTAGGTGGTCTGATATTCAGTGATGGGCTCTAAAAGAGGCTAATGTGTTCGCTACCTGGGAGGTCTAGTATGACGCTTATGCGTCTGATTCTTTACCTTCTTTTTAAATAGACGTGGTGTCGTCAGTTTACTTGTCGGCGTCTAATTAACCTCTTCGATTTATGAAAAGTTAGAAATCATCACATACATAATAAACATACTACAATGTATTTAAATTTAGTTTTGTGCTGTAAAAATATAAATTTAATTAATCATGAGATTACCACCTTGCTCTATACAAACACGCGCACGCATATATATATATATATATATATATATATATAAAATTAAATAACATAAACATTTGAGAAAGGAGAAAAGGCAAATTCTCAAATTAAAGTTAAGCCTAGATTTTGTACTGGCATGAAATCACAATTATTATACAGAAAAGTTGAACATAAAGGACTATGTCGTTTTCATTTGTTGACACGTATGTGATATATATATATATATATATATATAAGTGCATATGGCCCCTACCATAACATAAGCTTTCATTATCGTTTTTTATTATTCTAGAATACCTATTCAACATCTTTTGACATTTGATTCCTGAGGTCATTACTCATTCACTCACATCCCTCCAAAAGGTAACATAACAACATCAACAACAACAAAAACACATCAATTGCACTTTAAACAATTCCTTTTTTGTGGTTATTAGCAAACAAAATTTACTATTTATTGCAACTTTAAACTATTCATATTTTGTGGTTATTAGAAGAGTGCATAAGGCTTAAGACGCTTATTTTTTTAAAGATCTTAATTTTAAAATTCAATTGATATATTTGCTCACATATAAATAAAAAATACAACCCACAAGAGAGTTAGACAAGTACAAAAACAAATTCAGAGTTGTATACTAAATATACAATTACTAGTACATTACACGGTAAACAATCTATGATCAAATCTTGATTGAATATTTATTGGGTGAACAATTAATTAAAACAAAATGGGGAAGGCACTAGCGAGTGGATTAACATCTACTAATATTTGTCTTTTTTTGAAATAGATTTTTTATGGGTGGAGGAACCAACAAGCAAGTGGAAACAAAATGAATTGTTTTAACAATAAAACTGAATACTAAATGATTTGGTAGACAGCTCTATCACAACTGACATTGGTGGAAATCCTTAACAATCTCACCTTATTTCTCACAGATTCTTCACTTTTGAGCTCCACTTTTCATAATCATCTAATTATAGATACCAAGGGAATGATACAAATAATCTAAGATGGATACCAAAAAGATTCAAAACATGGTGTACTTGGATTATTAAAATAACAACTACATACACATGCAATTCCTATCTAATACACTGCCAAATACTCCCTATAATGTATGATATTCTTTCGTCTCAAAACAAAAGTTGCTCAAATCCAACGTCTCAAATGAAACGTTGGTTCTCAAATACATCATAAAAGAATATTTTCTTTTAAAAAAAAAATAAACCCAAATTATATAGTTTACATATTTGTCAAGATAGACATGAGAATCACCTGATGAATTGTCATCTAGAACAGCTATAATGCAGCACAAAAACAAGATCAATCAAAAATCAAAATAGTGATGAATTGTATCAAAATCAAACAATTATGTAGTGCTAGTATTCAGAATGTGATCTACAATACTGTGGATACCTATTGTTAATCAGAATAGACAAGAACAAACCATGATGTAGGTTCCAAACTACCAAGAATGTAATATACAATACTTAATGTTACTCAGAATAGAAATGAAATCACCAAGTTGTGAGTAACTGCCAAAATGTAGAAAGATGTATATATGAAACAAATGACTCAAACAATGGAACTCATAGCTATAGGTGTCAATTATCTAATAGTCAAAAGTGTATAGCCTCTCTTATTGATGAAACAAATGCATGACTAACACCAGTTGCTACACCCAATGACAATATCCAAATATGAGAGCAATGAGTTCCGAACTACTAGATATTTAGACATAGCAATGTAAATCGAGTCTAATAATTAACAACATAATTCGGCACAAGCAAACACCACTAAATTTCTTACTGTCCGTGTAGTCCCATCTCTTCACTGCACAACTTGGTGCAAATTTAAAATGTAAGAATATCAGAATAAATACTTATTCAACAGGACTTTTTATAATCCCTTTTCATATATATTCTCAAAGTTATTATGCAGTATGGATAACCGAAGGACAGTTTCAGTAGCACTTAATGTAACAAACAATAACAAAATACAAGCTGGTGTCAATTCCACAAGCACGTATACAAATTAACTTATACAGAGATTAGTATTAGAACATGTTAATGTGCCTTAGCCCGGTAATTATAATACAGATGTCACATATGAAATTAGCACATATTATCTAGCTGTCACTGTAATGAATGTCATTTTAAGGTAATAACTAACATAAATTTTGTAAAATAAAATAGCACATCCTAAATTAAAAGAATCTACGACAAACTGGATTTTCATGAGTAAGTAAATATTATAAGAATTAATAAAGCCCACACTTGTATAACCACAAGCAGACAATCAAACTTAACCTTATTTCCATCTCTATTCTCTAGTGAATCTTTAGCATTTTATGTTATTTTATTTTAATTGGTGTGTCCGTGTGCGACGAAAGAGTTAGCTCTGCTTCTATCCAGAAGCTCACCAACATTAAAGATGCAATCTTGCATGTATTCATGTAAAATAACATAAATTATCAGTCCAACATTCGGCGACTATGTTTGTCTTTCTAACATAGGGCAGCTAATTATATGCATTTGTGAAATTGTCCTCAAGTAATTAGGGAACACCTTATGAATTCTACAATTACTACTACATATTTGTCTTCCAACAGCTAGGTGGTCTCCAATCCAGTTCTCTCAAGAAACAACCTAATGTGAAACAATATTTCCAATTGAAGTCGGTGTGAAGATGATGAAAAAATCATTACCTTATCTTACAGTAATTTTGAAGAATATCAGAATTAATAATATCAGTATCCAATAATCATTTATTCTGATAACATTTTGCTGCGTTGAAAACAAATTATAAACTAACTGCGTCAATTATGTTTAATCTAACAAGTAAACAATAGAGTGATTCAGGTAAAAACTCACCTAAATATATTCTTGTACCTCATTATTGGGCTGTTCCCCAGGTGTCAAATGTAATGTGGTGGCTGAACTTGCCCATTGACAGCTCATAACTCGAGGTATACCAAACAACTTATACAGAGATTCCAAACTGTCAACTAGCTCCAGCCTCGAAGATTAAGCACAAAAATAATGAAAAAAACCAATCTTTACTAGTAACCTCAATAGATCTATCTAGCGAGCCAAACCCAACCAAACTGAATTCATCTATAATTGTCAGCTGAAGATATGAAGAAAAAAAACTGACAAAATCAATGAACACACACAATCACAGAAAAGGGTAGGCTAATGAGCAGAAAAGATAGAACTATCATATAACATCTTTTTATAGCCTAGGAAAAAAAAATATTATCTCTTTCATAAATCACAAATGCAAAATACATGAATATACACAACATAATTATGAACAACTTTAGTGAGGGAAGTAAAGCATTCAGATGAGTTTGACATTACAGAACAACATCCGTCCATTTCAGAATCAGAGCAAACGAGCATAAGTATATTACTACATACATACCAGGCCGAAAAAAATCTAGAAACCACCAGATGCTCAGTTAGATTATCTTGCTATACTGGCTAGTAAGAGAATCCTTGAGGTTTGAGTAAAGGCCATATAGGGAGTACTGCCGAAGATTTTCTATTTCATACCATGAGTTGAGAACTGAGAAGTGTTTATCTGTGCCTGAGAAGGCCAACTGTATCCCAAGGCTGCAATCTACTGATCCCCCTTGGTGTTTACAACTGGACGTTTTGATTGCACAATCCTGATTGTTGAGGCATACGAAACTAGAATTCCCTTGAGAGTTCCCTGAACATTTCGAGCAGCCATCCCTCTTCCAGTAGAAGTTTTGCAGCCGACCCTTCTTAAACTCAAGCACCTACATGAAGGAAATTTTATTGAACCTATGTACATAGATTGAAAATACAAATATGGTTTCTGCAATTTGTTTCCTTACAAGGGTAAAGCTGGTCACAGTATAAGTATTATTTGCAACAAAAGCTGGAGGGGACCTTGCAGCATACTTTCGACCAGCAAAAGCTACCATATACCCACCATAAGACTCCTGGAAAACCAAAAAAAAAAAGAAACAAGTGAATGGGTGATCAGAAGTCATGCACAGTTATGAATTATTAATTGTGAACTTTTCATAACAGAAGACAAGTTAGATTACAACTAGACAAATAGCAAATAAAGAGGAGAGAGGGATATAGAGGTAAGTTGAGTGATCCCCTCAATTTGTTACATATATATAGTCCTATATATAGGAAAGGATGCTACTATATAACTATAATGCAATAAATTTTTATTTTGACCTCACCCTTGGTCCATTGGCCACTACAACAATGTTCCTGGAGATATTTCTAAAGTTGCATGAACAATTGGACCATGATTTATCGGGATCATGTTTTAAAGAGGGAACCCCAAGACAACTGGAAGAATCAAAATTGGCTCTGGTTGATGCTCTTCTTGAATCCCGAAGCCATGTGTGAATTACTGGAAAAGGTATCAAACTATTATATTACAAAAAGGTGCTCAAATGTTATAGTGAGCTTCTGAATCTGATTTATGCTATGCCGGCGCTAAGGTACAAATCCTTGCATTTCTGAAAGGTAATAATGAGATAGTGAGAGCATTGAACAGTAATTAATTTTTTTAGTCATATAGTTGCCACACACATGAGATTCTAGACCTGCCTTCGTCTTTAAGAATAGATTGGAGAGGATTATTATTTCATCAACCAAATAGGCGACTTTCTTAGCTTCAATATGGGGGTCTCTTAAAAATGGCAGCACCACTGTCCATTTTACTCGAGCATTGAGACTTTTTTATACTTCATCCCCAAGGGAATTTCATTACTTGAGAATCTGCTTTCTCGTATTCCCTCTAACTCTGAGATGTACTAACCAAAAAAGAAGTATGGTGTTCTAGCACACTAATCCCAAGACATTAGGAGGAGAGGAAATATGCTTCTAACCATGGACTTATACAATTAAACATTAGGAACCCAACCAAGTAAACTGCACTATCAGGAAATAAGTTGCTGTAACTGATGAGGCAATACAAGAACACAGTGATGCTAATTTCAAATGATGGATATGCAAGATGTGATTCCGAGAAAGTACAAAACACATAGTCAGATAAACAGGTAACCAGTCATACAAACAGACCAGGTAAAAGAAATTTTAATATGAATGCTCACGGGGACAGATTCTAACGCAATTGAGGAAGCACTACAAATAATAAATTCTTATGCGTGTGCCTCAAATAAAAACATCTAATTTCTTCCTGAAATACCTTCGAACCCAATAAGCAGTAAGCAATTCCAGACGACAAATTCAAGTTTCTAATAACGAGCAAAACGCATAGATTGGAACAGAAATTCAGAAGCAGAACTCCATTGCAAAATTACTGTGCTCAACCATAAAATCCCTAATCCATCAATAAAGCAACTGATCTGAACTGAATTCAACTCAAAAAAGTGACGCAGAGTGAGATAACACTGACCGGAGAGAAGGAAGAGGTGTTGATCGTGAGGAGGGAGATCTCGTCGACCTTGGGCCTGAAGATAGAGATCTGAGAGTTGGCGTTGGAGAGAGCGAGGCGGCGATCGCAAGGAGAAAGCTGGAGCGTGCGGTTGTAGAAGAAGGAGTCCCTAGACGCGAAGGCGACGCCGAAGGTGAAACCGTCCCCGCTCTGCACGGTCGTGTCCGTGCACGGAGAGAAAGCTCGGTTCGTGTCGTCGGCTTCGGCAAACGGAGATGGCGTCAACAGAAGAAGGAGAAGCAGAGGAGAGGCGATCGAGAGTAGCCTCCTTTGAATCGCCATTGTTGAGAAATTGGTCTCTGTGTGGAAATTCGTTTCTTTACAGTCTGGGAAACAGCTGCTGGTGTGGTGGTGTGATCCGCTACAATTGATTGTAGACGTGATGATATTTGGGACGCGTATCTAGCAGTATTTTTTGTTTCAGCGAGATCAACGCGATCGGATCAAAAGGGTCCAAGTACCCGACCCAGTTTCCAGTTTTGGGTCTTTGGGTTAAATCTTTCTCGGTCGTCTAATTTTAGGAACGGAGCGAGTTTGGGTGGATTTTAAAATACTATCTTCATCCCCGCCCCATTTGAAATCGAATTTTCCTTATCTTCATTCGGAGATCAAACTTAATGAAATGAATTAATCGAATATATATATAAACTAATAAATATTGGTAATAATTTTTCAAAAATTAAAAATGTCTCGCATTGTTAACTATAATAAAAATATATAAATACCAAACAATTACATAATTTCAGTTATAAATACTAAATTTTACATAAAAACAATTAAATTATTATTTTTAAATATAAATATAGGGTAAATTATTTTTGCCTCACCTAGACTGGAATCAAATGTGATCTTATCCCCTGGCCTCAAACTCATAATATTTTAACCTTTAAACTTTTTTTTTAAAGATAAAAACCCTATTAACCTGTTGTTGCAGGTTGACACCGCCACGTCATCATGCTCGTACACGTAGGTTGTCATGTCATCTTAATGAAATGGTGCGTTTTCTTTATTCTTCGCTATTTGTTTCGGTGTTTCATTTGTGAACTAGGGAGAGAACCCGTGCGATGCACGGGTGTATATTGGATATTAGCTATTTTGCTATAAATTTTGTGTAAAATTTACGTAAAAGATTATAAAAGTCAGAAACAATTCTTGAATGTTTAATTAAAGTAAAATATCATTGAATTGATAACACATATTGTGACTTAAAAGACATCAATAGATTG
>JAYMTK010003053.1:0-12822 GCA_036897405.1 Pelargonium myrrhifolium | reverse complement strand
ACCAGAACCAGCCTTCGAAAACCTGACCATCCTCTCTTCCTCCTCTAGCGCACCAAACAGACCTCAACCAGCACCTTGCCTTCATCACCGACAGTCGCTATAGCCAAACTCCTGTCCTCCACACCCGTACACAACCACTCCGATCACCTGACTTCCCTTATAGATGACCCCACGCCACCCCTCTTTTCCGCAATTCACCGGAGTGC
Organism: Pelargonium myrrhifolium; assembly: GCA_036897405.1. Taxonomy (NCBI): domain Eukaryota; kingdom Viridiplantae; phylum Streptophyta; class Magnoliopsida; order Geraniales; family Geraniaceae; genus Pelargonium; species Pelargonium myrrhifolium. The sequence continues at coordinate 12,616 of JAYMTK010003053.1, read as the reverse complement.
CCACGCCTAACTAAACCAAAAAAACGAAACCATAACCTTTAACTTTCCTACACTTCATTAAACCTTAATGTTTATATTTTTTTTAATACCATTATTCTTTAAAAAATATAATATTTTTGGAATAATGTAATTACATGCATTTGAATCTGTTACAACAAAAACATATAAATAACATCAAATTCAAAACCTATTTTGAGAAAGAAGGGAGTATCCACTTTACCATTTTTAATTCTCTTAACCATTCCAATTATTCTTATTTAGATTAACAACATATATGGTTTATTCTCTAGCTCTATGTTGTTTTTCACACTTGTGATAATTGGACAATAAAAAATCGAAACTAAAAGGTAAAGCAATATTGTTTTAATTTGCTTTTTCCAAATGTAGAGTTAGAAACCAACATAGTCACGTTTACTATAAATATGGCAAAGACTAAGGGAACACATACACATTCTTTTAATCTTACTAAACTTTCAAATATAGAATAATCCTAATTATTTAAAATAAGTAATTAGTTAGTTAATCCAAAAACAAAAAGTCTAATTAATTAATTAATCAAAACAAATTAAACTAATCAAACACAACCGCGTGCTGAGTCCTAAGAGATGAGATGAGACAATATTGGTGCAGTGCTGGTCCTTTTCTCGATGACTTGCTTTGGCGGCTTCTTTTTAGCTATGCATGCATATATGCTCAATCCATTTCAACTAAATTAATATTTCACTATTTAATTAATGACTTCTTATCAATAAAAAATCATGTTAATTAATGACTTGTTATTTTGGATGGTAAATATTTATTACAATGAATACCTCTAAACTTCTTTTGTTTTAGACTATTTTAAACTAATTTTTACTCATTTTATCAATTAATTTTGACATAATTTTTCAAAAAAAGTCATATTCCATTATAAAATGTGACAAGTTCATGATAGTAAAGTTACAAAAAAAAATGTGACAAGAAGGGAAATATTTACATTTAAAAAAAATCCTCAAAGTTAACTAACGGAATGGTTGAAAAATAGTTTATGGTAGTATGACAAGTACGCATTGGTTATTTATAATTTACCATTTTTTTTTGTCAAGTTAGTTTAGTATTAATTATCTAATGTGTCCACACGGGTTCAAACCTTGTGGCCAGTGACAAAGTTAGATCAGGTGCTAATGACATTCTCCCAAAACGTCATATAATATTTGTTGATTTTGTAATATATTATTGTTTTTTAGCCGAACGGTTTTTTTTGTAACCGAGCTTTTGTGAACAAAAAATAATAGTCTAGCCTTAAACAAGTGAGAGCAAGGAAGAATATATAGTAATGTTCTTCCTAGTGTTTGGCTAAGAGAAATATATACAAACATATATAAAATGCACACGAAATTTCTATGTAGAAAAGAAAATTAATTAGTAATATTTTTGGGTTATTTGTCAACTATTTAATGGACTAAGTTGAGCTAATTAATTAACATCTTGACGCGTAGATCGAGGTTAAAAGTCTAAGAGAAACAAGAATCTAATTAGCAAACTCATTGTTAATTTGTTAGTAAAAACATAATTAATTCTCGTAAGTAATCGAGTGTTTTGCTTTGCAGAAACTACTGAGAAACCTATATACAGAAATTACAAAGGCAAGTTGGAAATTAAATGAAAGGTTGAAAAATATACAGTGTATATATTTAGCTGAGAGAATATCTGTATATTTTTGATTTCGTAGTGTAGCTGTTTGTGGTCCATAGCATGATAAACGAGTTGTATTTGCTTTCTTTTAATTTGCTTCGCGTTCACAACGGTGTATATATATAACTACTTTACTTCTCTTTCGATCTGATTCCTATTCTGGATAGTCAAAAGTTTAGCATCGGCCTGATCTAGAACACGATAACAACAAAATATATATGACTCGCTCGTTATATATTGGTGCTGACTATTTGTATTGTATCATGACACACGGCATGAAATTAGTGTGTTTGAGTTCACACAATTTGTAATAATGTGTTGTGTTCATGTTGGCGAACCTAACACGTTTAGCAATTGTGCCGTGTTTGTGTTTGAACTTCAAAACATGCACGAACGATTAATTAGTCGTGTTGTGATAAGCACAACACGCTCAAGATTATACTTAAGGGTATAATTGTAAATTAATTCTTATAACATGTCAAGCTGTTAGTTCTATCATGTAGGAACAACCTTTCTTTGATATCCGCTACTCTGATCATTCATTAGATCTTGTAACTGCAAATTAAACAAGACTTCTACTGATCGAAACTCCTATATATGATTGCAAGCCAAAACTCTATTTATGTAATAAGACTACTATCGTAGACCGTTAGTTCTTACCTTTTTTCTTTATGGGTGCGAGTTTCCCATTTTTTGGGTCTTGCGTCGCAGATGAGTCTAACTTACGTGTAACGCCCTTTTTGTGAACCTGATTGGTGTAGGGTCTCTCGGGAGTCTTACTATGCGGAATGTTGCATTGCTTGACCCATTTTTGTGTTCCAGGAGCTAAGAGGTCTCTACCCAACAAAAGTGTAGGGTCGTGTGCGTGTCAATCATGTCATGTCTACACTGTCAATTAAATTACATTGTTAAACACGTTGTGCTCGTATTCAATTGTGCATTACAATTATTAAACGTGTCATATTCATGTTGGATCGTGCAGCACACAAATTCTACTTTCAACACGATACGAACAAAACACATATGCACAATCTGTTAGCCCTACTGTTTACATTCGACATCCTAAACTAGATGAGTTCGCGACGTTTTATTAAAATCGTTGCCGAATTCAGCCCATACCGAATATATACTACATACGCAATTTATGGTTCAACATTCAACAAGACCTCGTTTATTCACAAACTTTAAATATTTCACAAGTAATTAAATATGTATGCTTTAACAATATACATGCATGCTCAACAAAGATAACAAACTCAAGTTTTTCAACAAGTGAGTTGCATATACACATGTTTCCCATAACATGACATGAGTGATGAGACCCATTTTCAACTTTGTTTAAGGTTTATAGCTAATTAACCAGATACATACAATGAATCAAAATTTAATCCAACGTTGTTAGAGATGAGAATATAGAATCAATGCTTGAAAAATATTATTTATAATTAATTACATAAATATATAACTAGGAACGTCAAATATATAAAGCTTTTATACCTAACAAAAATAAAAAATAAAAAATACACTTGTTGGGAAGAAAATACAAACCAGCATGCATCAAAGGTCAAAGAGGTCAACAAATGGTGACAAGATCTAAAACTGTTTTCATAACCATGAATTCACAGTCACAGCATATAAGTTTTTGGGTCAAAGACGCTTCAGATCATAGAGAATAATATTAATTAATTATATATATGAATTGTAAATGTCATTGTATATAATGAAGAGATAGTTCTTGTAAATGTACCTATCCACCGTCCGGTGGAAATGTCAAACCCATAAACCCTGAAAATCCGCTATTTCTTTTGACAATATTTAACAAACATAAAGAATTTTAACATTATGGTTTGGAATTTGAAATTGAAATTGGAATTGGATGGTAGCACTTGTCACTCTCATCGTGAAATCAAACCAATTAATATTTTTTCATTTCAATTCTTGGTACTACACTATTGTTCCTCCGTCTCAAAATAAGTGTTCTCCTTTCTAATTTGAAAAGAATTAAGGAAAAGTTAGCTAGTCTGATATGTTTACTATTATATCCTCATGATTATGTATTGAGAGATCATAACTCACTTTTTATAAAGGTATTAGTGACAATTCATGCATAACTAACTTACTAGAAAAAGAAACAAGACGCTCATTTTGAGACAAAAATGCAAGAGAAACAAGACACTCATTTTGAGACGGAGGGAGTAATATAATAAGGCGACACATGCATAAACAAGTGCAAAATAAACATTGTTAAGGTTTGTCTATATGTTTTTTTTTTTGTTGAAGGAAATATTTATGACAATTTCATGACATGAGTAATCTGATTTGCAGATGTCAAATGTATAGAACAATGATCAACTACTATCTATGCATGTAGTCGGTTAAAATTTGGATTCTAACATGAATAGCCACCGTTCCCTTCAGAAACATCTAATGACACGCAACAATTCAAAACAAAATTTAACGACTCATAATAAATAAAAACAAGTTCTAAGAGGAAAGATAGAACAAAACTTCCAACAATGAAAGATGTACTGCAACTCCATCAAGAAAGTAGAAACAAATTATAGAACTCACATAACTACTAAAACACGATTTCAAACAGAACAACCTGAAGAAAAAAACAATTTACCCGTAGTAAACATACTCTTACAAACTAACATATAGTGAAAGTGGAAATGATAACGAGGTGTCTGAAGGTGGATCAAACAAGAGGAGCTGGTAGTGATGATGAAACCAATGAAAGTGTAAGACTAATCAGATTGAATTTGCTAAATTTGTGTTTATTCATTTGAAAATAATACGAGCACAAAAGGATCACACCACCGCTGATAATAAAAAATATTAACGGTGGTTCACAAAAGAAAACTTTGATGAAGAGAGAAATGTTAGAGTTTTCAAGTGTTTGAACTTTGAAGAGTCATGCAGTGCTCGTCTATACATTTTTATAATCAATCTACATTACTTAATTATACGTCTCTCGAGACTTTGTGCATTCAAACTTTTCCATATAACCATAGTACATATATGTATACATTTGTTACCAAAATCCAATAATGCACAATATATAAGATTATCTCTAATCAAGTTATTTTCAACTAAGCTAGTCTCTGACCTACCTACCTTATTCTTGATTAGAATCTTAACTATAATTACTTTTACTCAATCCTACTATTGTTGACACATATAGATGATTAGTTAGCCAGCTGGTTTGTTTGATCCAACTTTAGTATCTGCAAGTGTTCATTAAACTATATTTTGAGCATTCCTTGAAAGGGGTTGGGAATTTTTAGGGAACATAGCTTGACATAGTGTTTCATGATGGACAAAAGTTGAGTGCATAAATATTTTATAAAATGAAAAAAAAAAAAAAAAGTTTTCCATTAGTTTGTAGCCTTTAAACCCTAACCAGTGGGCTACTTTTTATGACTTAAATGGCCATTCACACCTTCCCATCTCACAATTTTGTTTCTTAACTATTTTTGTAATTTCCCTATAATTTAAATTAAAGATTATTGTCTCATATGTGTGCTTGATTTCTAGAACCAGTTAAGTTCAGATTGTATACATGGAATCATCAAATAGTAAGTAATATTATATAAGTGAAGCTCAACTTGCAAACTATTAATTTAGTCACTTCAAGTCTATAATATCATGTTTGTGTTGAATTTTAAATGGTGTGCAAATTTCCAAATGAATTGCTTTATAGTGCCTTTAATTGGTGTGATTATTTATAGATGGCTTATTGCCATAAGTCCAAATTAGGTAGCTCAATGTTGTGCTTATTTGATAGGTTTCAATTTCATGCTATTAGTAAAGCTTAAAAGGGTTGATGGCTTCTAGATTACCTTAACTTTCATATATGCCCTTTGTTAAGTTCTTAACCCCTAGAACCTACACTATTAGGGTATGAGCTTGCACATTTTAAATAAAGGTATCGCACCTTCATTTTAAAGCGATAATTCCTTACATGTGATAGTTATGTCATAAGAGAAAATCTAACTGCACAAACGTTGTTGCAAAAGAAATGCACAAAGTGACGTGGATGCATCCTGGCCGTCAGAGGCTGGACAAGGTAAATAAAACGGGCTTGCAGAAGATAAATTAGACAACTTTTTTGCAACTATATTTGTTTTCTTCGTATTTACGAGTTTATTGTGGATTAAATCGGGCTGAAACTGAACCAAACATTTATTATATGGCTAAACTAAATTTAAACTCAACTAGACAAGAGTTTGAGCCCAACCTAAACCTCAAAATCCATCTCACTAATCCTGCCCTACCTCTCACGGCCAGAATGCAGCCACGTCACTTTGCTCACTTTCTTAGATAATTATTTGTGCACCTAAGCGCTTCCTTGTCATAAACACCTTCAATGAAGTCTAATTTATTAACATTCACCAAGAAATGCATATATTATTGGTTCTTGATTATGGATTATTTTTTTATAAGAGGATTGGTTATTGGTAAGGTGGTGACAGCATGTTATAAAAATATATGAAATGTGTGTGGTGGGGTTGGGGTTGGAGAATAGGTGTCAAATATATAGATTTTGAGTTGTTGCTTAATTTGTTACAATATATTATTCTACTTTTCCCCAACCAGCCCCCTTTTGGGGGGTAACACAAACTACAAGCTAAGCTAAGCTACTACCTACAAACTTCATTTCACTTCACATTCTCTACACACTTATATATGGGTTTTTTCAGTTACTCTCTTTTAATTTCACATTGCACCATCAACATCATTGTTTCTTCAATATTCTTCTCAAGATACTACATATTATTTATCAACTTTAGTTGTAAAATAAAGCCTAACTTTAGAATGCAATGGAAAAAGGGTCCAAGAACTTGATCAAGATTCGATGTTCCAAGACATTAATAATAATGATGATAACAAATACTATCACTTCTGTAGGTACACAAAGAAAGCAACCAATACTTGGTTAGTGTGTGGGTTCTATGGTTAGTTCTGGAAATAGTAGTGTGATGGAGATCATTGAAAGTGATAGTGATCCTTTTATTTCCACAAAAGTACAGTGATGATCATATATATGAAGTGTCAAGTTAGTGTGTATTGTGAACAAAAAAAAATGGTTTCAAGTGGACAAATGCGGATTCAACGCTTATAATAAATTAATCTACATCGCCTTTGTTATACGAAGAAATGAGGGTAAGGGCTCACCCCGAAGACACTATTCGTCATAGCACGACATATGGGCAAACTTGACCGATGATCATATTTCCCCAAAACCTTAAACTCAAAAAATCCAAAGATCCCCTTAATAAAGAGAATGAGCACCGCACATAAGGCAAAGACAATATTGTGACAATTGCAAAAATATATACCAATGTGTCAAGTTAGTATGTATTGTGAAAAAAAAAAGTTTAAATGGACAAATGCATATGGAAAACTTGACCAGTGATCATATTGCCACAAAATCTTAAACTCAGAGAGATCCAAAAATCCTGTCAATAGAAAGACTGAGGGCGCCGCGCAGGAGGCAAAGATAGTGTGACAGATGCAAAAGTAGAAAAGTATTTTACTATATTTGATCTACTTTAAGTAACTAAGCATAAATAGTGAAGAAGTAAGGACTAAATACTAGAATATTAATTTGTTTAACCTCCCGAAAAAGAGAGTTGACTTAGATATCACAGAGATTCGTCCGAAAGAAATATTGTTTTGCATGCATGTAAGATCAGTGGAGAGGCCAAAGGATCGTTGGAGTCTTCCATTAGCAGGTTTAAGAGATCTGTGTAGCACCAGATAGATGTCCTCTTTTGTTGGCACCTAACGTTTGCGCACTAGTTTACATATGTTAAATTCATTTTCAAAGTGCAATGGCTATGTAAATCATTACTTGCTAATCAACACAAACTAATGAACTATGTTAAATTCTAGAGTATCTCAATTTTTTTACATTTCACTTGATCACTCAGTGTATATATGAACATTATTGTAAAAACAAACCAATTAATTAATGCTTAAATATTTCATGTATATGAAGTAAAAACAAACCAACAACATGTTTATTTTTTCTCCTTTCTAGAAATAGAAAATTCTGATACAGAGCAATATGGGATTGGTTTTGTGTGCAGAATAATTAAAGCAAATATGATGAAATTAGCTATAAAGATTAGGGAAACCAAGAACCAACCGGCCATATCTAATTTCCATAATATTTAAGCTTATTAAATTAAATTGATGGCTTTATAAACTAATGATCATTAGCATGAGCATTATTAGCAAAAACAATATATTAATTAATTAGTGTATATGTTTGCTAGAAAGCTATGGCTTCCCACATCCTTGAGTTGAGTACACTTTTCCACTTTCCACAGCATATTCCCACAAAAATGAACTTTCATTAGTATTGAACTAATATTATGTCCACCCACTAAAAATGGCTCCTTCTACTAAATAATAAATATATAAGTTTTTGTTATGGATTATGCAATTATATTATGGGTCTCTTTTTTCCTCATTTTGTCCTTGGTGATTCCATTTCCATTATAATTAATTTATCATATGATTTCTCAAAAAAGAAAATGGCAAATTGTACTTGTTTATGAGATCAAAGGTGTAATATGGTGGCATTAGATACTGCATATATAGCAATATAGAATCAAATGAAACACCATCTCAAATAGATACTACCAAATCTATTATTGATCACAAAAATATTCATATTCATTTGTGAGAAGATTTGTAAGCAGATAAAAGATATTCAATCCCTGAATTAGTGACATGAAAAATAAGATGTTCTATTCCTGAGTTAGTTACGGAAAATAGTTTTCATTTTTTTTTTAAATTTCAGTTTTAAAGAAAAACTTAATATATTTTAAAAGGATAATTACACGTTACTATCATGTTAGATACACATTTTGCACGTAACTATCTGGAATATCTTTCTTTCCAATCCGTTAAATGCTCCGTCAGTTAAATCCTAAAAAAAAAGCTAAATACCTTTCATTTTTTTTACACATGACTACCCTGTTAAATACACATTTTCCACGTTACTACCATAAAAAAAATTATATAGTCAAATTCCGTCAAAGTTAACTGACAGAATGAATTTTTTGTATTTTAGGGTAGTAATGTGCAACGAAAAAACATTTTAGGGTAGTAACGTGCAAAATGTGTATCTAATAGGGTAGTAGCGTGTAATTATGTGGAGGTCGACTTATGGATTTTAGTCATCTGAAATGGCGGGCTCGGGAGGAGTGAGACGGGATCAACCACGGTTCTTGTTCGAGTTTCACAACGAGGCGAATGCGAAGAGATTGGTCAATGACAGACCGTGGCTTTTCATGCACTGGTGGAAAAAATACTAGAATCGGAGGACCTTTCCAAAAACAGTAGAGCTCTGGCTCGTTAGTTCAGAGGACATGTCCGAAAGTTACCAGCATGTTGCGGATCAGAGGAGTCATGTCGTGTTATTGGAATCAAGATTGAGATTTATGCGGAGTCGGATCCTCATAATTTTAAAGATGGATGGAAATCTTATATTCGGATCAGAGTGCTGATAGATGAGCGTAAACAATTATGGCATCAGATGAAACTCGCAAATCAAATGAGAAGGATCATAGAGTGGAGTTTACGTATGAGAAGATCACACTGATATGTTTTTACTGTGAAAAATTGGGTCATGATGATGAGCACTGTGAGCTGTTGAAGGCTACACCGGGTGTGGGGAGGAGAGAGCGTGCAAAATCTGGCTCAAAGCTACTAGAGGTCGAATGTGGATCTAGTTGGACCAGAGCAGGGAGGAGGACTAGTGTGTGGAATTTTTCGACAAAGAAAAAGGTACTCTCAATCCGTTAATTGGAAAATGGATAATGGATAAGCATAATGGGAGTAGCCAGGAGGTGTGTTAGTTCAGAAGAAGAGGAGGAGTGGGGATATGGTAATCAAGGATTGGGAGCTTTGACAAGATTCAAATATGCCGGACTTGGAGAAGGTCCGGGGAGAGTGATTGCAGTTGTATAATTCTCTTGTGAAATCATGCAACAGATTAGGTTAGGTCGGAAAAGTCAGTTTAGGGGGGAGGCTTGTTAGCTAGTGCCTTTATTCTTACAATTTGTTTAAAGTTATTTGTTTTTAGCCTTCCATTGGACTACGACCCGAACGAGGCCTTTGGCCTCGAATCTCTCCTTTTGTTCATGGAGTTTTTTTAATTTTTATCAGCTTACGAAGAGCTTGTTCCTTGAAAACTTTAGTTTTGCTTGTTCCAAAAAAAAATGTTAAACAACTAAACAAAGTCTATACGTTGGACTCATCCTTAAAAATAAAAACGAATTAGAAGGTATATATATATTGGATACCTTATCACAAATAAAACATTATTATACACATACTATACAGAATCATTAACATGGAAAATTAAGTGCATGCATATATGAAACAAGAATTTTTTTTATGCTTAGCCATAACTCATAAGAGCACGTGATGTTCATGTCATGGTAAATTGATTTATTTTCAATGTTTTGTCTGATTCTTATTTATTTAATTATTTGATTAAAGCACAAATTAAATTAAACTAAACAAATGCAAGTGATAGGTTAATACTTAATCTTTGAGAGAGAACCAAAAAGATACGCTGAGATGTTATATAACAAAGAATATTATTGGAGCAATTAAAAGATATCATGCGATGACAAGGCGCTTCAATACTTTAATTCTATGTAATGTGAATCTGTTCATGTCCGATTCTTATATACAACATTCTTTATTTGCTTAAATATTATATATGGCTTCTTATATACTCCCTCCGTCCTAAAATGAGTGTCTTGTTTCAAATGAATTTTTGTCCAAAATGAGTGTCCACTTTCTTGGTTTAGGAAGTTAGTTATGCATGTATTGTCAATAATATCCTTACAATAAGTTAGTTAGTATTCATTAACACATGACCATGAGGATACAAGAGTAAATATAACACACTAACTAACTTCTCCTTAATTTCTCTCAAAATAGAAAGGAGGACACTCATTTTGGGACGGAGGGAGTATATGTAATTGTTTATGTATCTTTCATATCCTCACGAGGACGGTAGATATTGCCCCAACTAGAAGAAATACCTACCTTTTTTTTTAGGGTTTTAGTAGATCTATCAATAGCTGCGGGTTGTGAACGGGTCGGATAAAAGAAAATCACGCATTCATATTTTACAATTTTGTGTGGGCTTTAATTATCATTTTTTTACTAAGTGGCGAGAGACGTTAAGATTGATAAGAGTTAGGCTGATAAAATCACGTACACTATTATGTCACGTCGGTTTAATTTTTAAGTATAAATATAGATTTTCTCTCTCTAGAATCCTCACTATTGAGGTATTTTTTTAATCCTCTGGTGTGCATTCGCACACGATCAAAATGGACTACGGACACACACTCAGGTCATCCGTTAACAATTTTTTATCCTTATGCAAATTTCAAGAACCTAGATAGGGATTCGAACCCTCCGCCCCGTCCCTCATCATTTAAGACTTGAAACTCCACGACTCCATATTTGGACCAATTAAATACAAATTTCTTAATACGTAAACAAGAAAGTCAATATTATATTGTGCTAATTTAACTTCGAGTCGAAGAGGTGCATCAAAATTTCTTTAATTAAAGGGTATAATGTATATCAGTTGATAATATAAAGTTATATCAGTTAAATTAATAAGGTGATGACACCTCATTTAAAATCACGGATCCGGACGGGTTCCTCTGCTCCCACAAATTCATTTAGGTGAGTATAAGTGATTTTAAATGAGGTGTCATCTCCTCATTGGCTTTTTTAAGTTGCAACTGATATAATTTTATATCAGTCAACTGATACACATTTTACTCTTAATTAAATTGAAATAATAATATATTATTTTTTTCTTTTGAAATGATTAATTTTTATATTATAATAATTGAATTAACATGCATTTTTAGTTACTTCCGTCTAAAATTAAACAGCCCCATAACAAGATATATAAAGATAGAGAAAAGAGGGAAATCTGACCCATTTCAATTGATTATATTTTTTTTTTGTCTAAACCACGGGATTTCAGAGCGGGCCCGCACTTTGGCGGTTAGTACCTTTAAGTCGTTTGATCACACCCAAACTAATCTACATTCGAGGTTTTTGCTCACATGTTAAGAATTTCAACTCTCCCAAGAGTGTGTTGAGTGAGAATCGAAGCCGAGACCTCTTCCTAATCACGCAACATGTGTTAATATCATTTTAGTTAGAGTCCTGAATATAATTAAATTAGTTAATGATCATATTGAAGATTATGCATTATGAATCTATGATCTTACTTTGCAAAATTTCAAAGTCTATTTTTTTCCAGATAATAATCAAATTGAGACCCAAAAAAAAAAGAAAAAGGATTTAATAGTTTCCATATACACATTTAATGTTGTTTAGAAAAAAATTGAACCCTAATTTCAGATGTAGGAGCTAAGATTTGACAAGAACACAGTGAGAGTAGCTATGATACTTTCTTCTTGAGTCTTGACCTTTGAATACACTAGGGAGAGAACCCGTGCGATGCACGGGTATGCATATACTATTAGTTGACTATTATGAATTTTGTGTCTAGTCTACATATGTATGTGTTAAAGTTGGTGAGGTAGCATTAGAAGTTGCCACCTCACCAACTTTAACTATTTCAAACATTCTCCTTGCTTCTAGGACAAATGCCCTTTCATTTACCATCGGTTACAAAAATCTACTTATTAACTAATAACAATAACTAATAGTAATCACTATAGCAATCACTAAAATGCTTTAGATTATAACAAAACTTTGTATGGTTTATATAGAACTTGCTAACTCTATCAAGTCTTCATTTTTTCGATGTGGGACTTTTGATCAAATTTCTTAGCTTTATATATCACTTTCTCACTTCATATTTGTTTCAAGTTTTCGATGTGGGACTAAGTTTACAAGTCAAGCTTTACTTTTT
>JAYMTK010003052.1:0-12822 GCA_036897405.1 Pelargonium myrrhifolium | reverse complement strand
GCCTAGAATAGAAATTTATTCCGAATTTTACCAAACACTCTGCATGGAATGCTCATTCAGGCTAGAATAGCATTCAGGCTAGAATGCTCATTCCATTCCGTTCCATTACAGTGTACCAAACGTAGCCTAAAGGTTTGGAAAGGACCGGGGGATCCAATGAACGTATTTGCTACCCCAAATAGCCCTCCTAATCATTATGGAGGCTCTTCATCTCATTGTGTCAACTTAACAACATCTTAGAGGTTTCAAAACTTCAGGACGCTACCCTGCGCGTTAGAGACTAAGGGCTTCATCGTGCGTCCCTGAGTACAAAAGATCGTGTGGAAACACAACGACTCGTCTGACACCCTCGTATGGAGAGTCTGGAGAAGACAACAAAGTGGGCCCTAAAGTGGACCCCATCTCAATATCAACTAATCATGTGCCGACACATGACGATATCTTGAGGTCAATATAAATACACATATATTTGTAAAAGATAGGGATCTCACAATCTCATTTTTTTTTTCTCTCTCTAGCTTTCTCTCTAAACGCTCTATAGAGCATTCATGTCTTATGGACAAAACTCATTTTTACATTTGAGGCGGCATCTCGAAAACATTCTGGATACTTCATTCTTTGGTATGCTTTCTCGCGCATGTTACAAATTATAACTCACACTCCAAATGTTCCTTTATATTGGATTAATGAATACAAAGTAAAGAAACATGAGATTTAAAAAATTCCACTTAAAAAAAATTTCTGATACTGCAGGACAACAACAATCTAGTCATTATTCACAAATTTTGAGCCCACAAATGCCCTATTTTAGAACCAAGATGATGATAATATTAACCATACATAATTGGATTTATGTCGCTCCAAATTTTTAGCTATTATTCACGAAAATTTTGCTTTCATCTTGATGAAAGTTATACAATGTATTGAAATCCACCACTTATAAATGATTGTTGTATTTTTTTTAATCAGTAATAAGTGCGAAGATTCGAACCCAAGACCTCAAAGGATTTTCAAAACATTTCAACCGTTTGGCCAAACATGGCTTGGTAAATGATTATTGTATTGCTAATTGTTTACTTTTTAATTGCCATTTAGGCATTTACCACTAATGGAAGTAGCAATATGTTTATATTTGAACAACTAATATTTGTTTGGTTGCTAAGAAGGCTACAAACAAACAAACAAAAAAAAACAACAAAACAAAATGAGAACATTACCAAATATTTACATGATTTTACATATCCAACTAGAAAAAAGATTACTTGCACCAAAAAAATTCAAAGATCTACTGAATTAGAATGTAAAAAAAGCATTCCCTATCGTTATTACATTTGTGGTTTCAGATACAAAAGAAGCTGATATAATTAGGTTCAAAAAAATTTAAAACCCAATAAAATAAACCAAACCATTAAAATGTTCCAAGAAACTAAGCAAAATAAACAGAAAAACAAGTCTCCTCAATTTGATATAGGAAGAGGAGCACCATTCCACTTGTCTAAACAAGCCAACATTGGGTCTATCAACTTGCCTTCACACATTGCTGTGAACACCTTGTCGAAGTCTTCACCTGGAGATCTTCCCTTTTCTCCTGTCAGCAATTCAGTCCCCAAATTTTTCCTCACAAACTTGTACAATGGATATGATCTGCACTCCTCAATTCGATTTGCTGTCGAGGCATTTCCACTCTCCACAGCGACTCTCGTTCGCTCCACTTCTCTAGGCAAGACCGTCATGAGCTCCTCCTCGAAGGCTCCAATCCGATGGAATATGGAAGTTGCTGGATTCTTCTCCTTCTCGCCATTGATCAAGGCGAATTCAACCAGGACTTGTCTCAATTTCTGCATTAATGGGTAAGTTGCGCTGCAAGGATCATCGATGTATGCATATAGGTTCTCTCTATCAACAACCCTTACCAAGTCCTTTTCAGTGAATCTTGATGGGTGGAGCTCACCATTTAGCCCTGTGGTTAGGACTTTCTTTGCCACTTGGAATACGGTGTTCTTCACTGTGTTCTTGAGATTCTCCTCCAAGTGCCTCAAATCAATGGCTTGGCACAATGCAACCAAGAAAGTGGTGGACATGAGTTTCAATATGGACACAGCTTCTTCAGTCTTTCTTGAAGAAATCAACCCCAAGGAGTTCACATCTTGGTTATGTTGCTCAGCACTCTGGACATGGTTGGTGACAGGATTGGCTAGGAACTGAAGCTCCGAGCAATACGATGCCATCGCGATTTCAGCTCCTTTAAACCCGTAATCCAAGCTGGGATTGCGTCCGCCAGAGAGATTTGAGGGCAACCCGTTGTTGTAAAAGTCATTAACAAGTTCGGAGAATTGTGCGAACATGAGCTTTCCGATGGCAGCAATGGCTAGTCTGGTGTTGTCCATGGACACACCAATAGGGGTCCCTTGAAAGTTCCCTCCATGAAGAGCCTTGTTTCGTGACACATCGATTAGAGGATTGTCATTCACAGAATTGATTTCTCTCTCAATCATCTTTGTTGCTACTCTGATCACTTCAATTTGTGGTCCTAGCCACTGTGGAGATGTCCTAAGAGCATACCTGTCCTGTTTTGGCTTCTGTAGAGGGTCCATTTCATGCATCATTTGAGCTGCTTTTACATAAGCACTTCCATCCAAAATGTGTTCCATTATTGCTGCAGCTTCAATCTGTCCTGGGTGGTGCTTCAGTTTGTGAGTCAAATGGTCTGTGAACTCAGGCTTCCCATTCATCACCTCAGCAAAAACAGCTGACAAAACTTCTGATAGAATTGCCAATATGTTGGCCTCAAACAGAACTATCGAGGCCAAGCCAGATCCAACTGCTGTGCCATTGACTAGAGCCAAGCCCTCCTTGGGCTGCAACTCGAAGAACCCAGTCTCGATTCCAGCAGCCTGAAATGCTTGGGCCGCATTAAGGGTCTCCCCGTTGGGCCCTACGGCTTTTGAGTTGGGCCTACCGATCAAAAGCCCAGCAATGTATGATAGAGGGACCAGGTCACCAGATGCTGTGATTGTTCCCCTGAGTGGCAAGCATGGAGTGATGTTGTGGTTGAGCAACTTGGTGATGGCTTCCATGACCTCAAACCGGATTCCTGAGTATCCTTGGAGGAGAGTGTTGATCCTCACCACCATGGCCGCCCTGGTCGTGGTGTGAGGCAATGTGTGCGAAGATTCTGTCCCATTCCCAAAGATTCCCGAGTTCAAGAATCTGATCCAACAAACGTATCAGTAAAAGAGTAAAATATACACCGGTCAACGAAGAATACACTGTTAGCCTGCAACTAGATGTGCTGACTCAAAATTCTTATGAATATGTAACAATTGCAATAAATGAGCAGAAAAAATTGGAGAATTATTAGGTTCTTTGTGGATATCTGTGGTGGGACTGAGGTAATGTGATCCATTCCTGGCTGACTGGCATACACTGCCACTCAGTACTCAAGATTGTCACTGGTTTTAGTGGGCTTAATGGACCGGCCCAACTACCTGGGCCCACAGCAGACCCAACATAGAGGTGGTCATTATTTAATTTCCATGTTGCAAAGTCAGATATCCAATAAAGTTTATGGACCCAATGGCACAGTGGAGGTCGAAACTTTTTGGTACATAATAAGAATAAAGCTGAAGCCGATAGGACCGATTTACTATCAATAAGAAAGGCGTGGTCTAAATGAAAACTTGATATTTTTGTACTTTCTTATCCTTTTATAGTTATAAATAAATATAGTTTTAATTAGGGTTTAATGTATATCAGTTGTACTAATAAGGTGGTGACACCTCATTCAAAATCTTAGATTTCTCTCTCCCAAATTCACTTGGATGGGTATAAGTGATTTTAAATGAGGTGTCAACACCGTATTGGTTTGTTAAGTTGCAACTGATATAACTTTATATCAATCAACTGATATACATTTTACTCTTTTAATTAATCATCATATTAGCCACTTAATAATCTCAAGTGATAAATCAACTGAAAAACATGTCTTTGTGCTTAATATGCATACATGTTTATCAAGGGATTTTTTATCGTGTTAATTTGCAGCAGCAACAACATCAAAAAAAATAAAAAAATAATTGCAGTTGAGTGCAATAATCAAATTTATTAAAAAGTAACATTAATTCGAGGCCGTAGAAAACAAACAAATGTGTGCTTTAGAAACTATAGTGACCCACCATAATTAATACTTAAACCAAATTATACTATTAAATTAAAAGAGATAAAATCCATGATGGCACCAATAATAAACATGACAAGACTGATATGTCAGGTGCTGGGAAGTTTTCTGTATCAATCATGTTAATTTTTCTTTTTCTTTTTGATCTTTATCGATCGTGTTATTAAATTGGCCTGATTTGTCTCACTGATTCTTTTCTTATTTTGTTCTGGTTAAATTTTCATTTTCATTTCCAAAATTGTATGTCCACGATGTTTATAATTAATTAAAATTGTTAAAAAAATACTATATGATCACGCCAAATAATATTACGCACAGACAAAATTATTTTAATTTATATATATATAAAAGAATATACTTAATTATTTGTGTTTTTTTAAATATTAATTACTTTATGGTACATATAGTCAATTCATGCTAGTAAATTGTGAAAATTTGTACATAAATTCTTAATTCAGATTAAATGCCTTCTCACCAACACTATCTTAGAATAGGAAAAAAATGTACAACCTAACTTCATTTATTTTACAACCTAATGACAAAAAGCAAATCTTAAAGTTAATTACTAGAGGACATACCGTTTAGGCATGATCTACGAAATTAATAAAACCTAACTAACCGTTTTAGCGCCAAAATCACATAATTACTAATTTAATCATGCAGACCAAAAACCACAAGACACGCGTTAAGCAATACCAATCAAATTCGTTAATCCGATCTCGCATAACATAACTAGCAAATCGTAATTAAATAATTTTAAAAAATAATACTCCTTCCGTCTCAAAATGAGTGTCTTGTTTTAATTGCATTTTTGTCTCAAAATGAGTGTTTTGTTTTCTTTTCTAGTAAGTTAGTTATGCATGAATTGTCAATAATATCCTTATAACAAATTAGTTAAAATTACTCAACACATGATCATGAGAATACAATAGTAAATATACCACACTAACTAACTTCTCCTTAATTTCTCTTCAAATAGAAAGGAGGACACTCATTTTGGAACGGAGGGAGTAATAAAAAAAGTACCTGATGAGTTCAAATTGGAGAGCACCACCCTGTTTGGTTCTCCGGTGAGAAGTTGCACCAAAACCGGTGGTGACGCCGTAGCTGTCCGTACCCTTGCTCATGCTGTCCATGACCCAGTCGCTGCTCGCCTTCACTCCGGCTCTCGCCGCCTCCGACAGCTCCACCTTCACGGCCTCGTTGCCGGTGGCGATCGCCGCCACCTGCGCGATCGTCAGGCTCTTCCCGCCGAGGCTCACCACCGGTTTCCTGAACTCCTCCACCATCCGCTTCACCTCCTCCAAATGACTTCCCTTCATCGCCTCCGCCGCGCGGTTCCAGTACAGCGGATCGGCGGCGGAGGCGTTGCCGTTGCCATTGCAGTAGGCGTGAACGTCGTGGTGAGTGGAGGATTCCATATGTGGAAAAGGAATTGGAAAGGAAATTAAATTAAATAAATTAGGAGGGATTTGAATTTCCTTTCCTGAAGAATGTGTGGAAATGGGAGCGGTTTAAATAAGAGTGACCCGCGTGAGCATATCATCAGTAAGGGAGGGGGTTGGTGCGCCGGGGTGTTAGTTGGAAACTTAACACCACCGTCGGATTCTCGTGCTTTTTGATGGACTGGATGCTGACACGTGGACCGCTTGGTTTCAGTTGTTCCTCTTTAGTGGTTGTTGTAGGAATAGTTATAGGATACTCCATTTCCAGTGCCTAGCTATACCAACACTCCTATTTATTTATTTATTTAATTAAGCTTTTTTTTTTTTTTGTGTGTGGGTGTGTGTGTGGAGGCGGAGGGGTTGGGGGAACGAGCCACCCACAAAGGCTCTACGTCATCACCTCCACCTATTTTCTTTTTCTTTTTTATTTAATTTTAAACATAATTAATGTTTGTGTTTTTTTTTTTTTTAAATCCATATCTTATGTTCATTTTGGTTTACTCATTAACTTAAACATATATTTATGGTATTGATCAGTTATATTTAGATTAATTACAGTCATGCTATATATAAATTTGTAGATGTAGATAAATTTTATGGTACGTAGAGTGAGATTGGTGTTATAAAGGAAATTAATTAAGTCCGTAACCTAGCTATAAGGTGAAGATATGAGGTAGCTAGGTAGAGAAAAGTGCGGGTGCATGCAAGAAATGAGGGGTGTTGTGTATAGGATACTCCCAAAATATATGAATGGAGATTGCGACAATAATTGTCGACGCAAAGGATACCGCTATTACATTATACGAATGGGGAGAAGTAAAACAAAAAGGGTGTGGAAGATTTTACATTTTTGTTTCTACTGGATATGGTTACTTTTTTTAGGGTTGCATGGCATGGACGTACATTCGGGCTTCAAATACATGCAAATGATTACGTTTCATTTATTAGCTTGCATTCATGTAATGCAACAACCATTTTCCCATCAATTTTCATAAATTAAAAGCTAATTTATTTGCAGAAAATACGTACAATCGCTTTAGAGTAGAAAGGTTTTTCAGTTTCTTTTTTTAATATTATAATTGGGCTATGTGGAGAGATCTATCAACCCAAAAGTAATTAATTGGTTGTAGTTGGTAGGATATTGTCATAGTCTTCTTGTTGCTTTTCTCTTGATCATACAATTTTATACACGGCAACGTAAAAAAAATGTTGATTAATAAATAGATGAATGGTATAAATCCAAATAAATAAAGGTGGCTTAATAAGCTTGTTGTAACGGGGCATGCATGAACAAAGCATTACGTAGCCTCCAATTCCTTTTTGTGATACAAAAACGAAAAATATATCAGAATCTAACTTATGCACAAAAAAGAAAACAAAAGTCTTTGGTTTATTTTTTGAATGTCCAATATAAAATGATTAGGTTATATTTATAGCAAATCATTCGTAGGGGTAAGGAAGATAATGTACGAAAGGCAACTTACGATAGAAGCTTTACAATGTCGGGAGATAAAAATTATTTTAGCTGTATGTTCTATTTTTGGTTACATTTAAGACAAACTAATTAAAAGAAGAAGAAGATGAAAATTTAACATGCACTTCCCATAATTATTTAATTCAAAGACAAATAAGGAAGGACCACCTATAACCTATTTCATAAATAATACAGCTAAAACCCGACTTTTGAAACTGCGATAAAAGGATTTGGATTTTCTTTTTATATAAAGGGGACTAAAATATTTTTTATTTATATTTTGCAGATACTTATTTAATTTTTTTAAATTTTAATCATCCAATTCAATAATGAAAAATTGTAAATAATTGAGATGTAGTCGGTAGGATATAGTCCGAGTCTCCTTTTCCTCCTGTTTTGACCACATCAAAATTTTATCTGTATTTTGTCATTTTTTTAACAATTTATTTATACATTAGTTTTTTTCTTTACTGTTATAATGTGGATTTATATAGTGATTAATTAATCTCATCTAACCAGCTCAATATGATCATTCATATATATTTAAAAATATAGGAAACATCCTTACTAGATTAAACTCTTTTACAATTCTTAAAAGAAGTGTTATTAATAGAATATGAGACTTCAATATATACTTGTACATTTTAAAGATGTTTTTGGTACCAGTTTTGGACGGATGTTCATGAATTATATGAGTTTGGTGAATTGAAGAAAAGAGTTCTAGTCTTAAGATTTGAGTTTAAGTACCTCAAAGAGATGGAACAAGTTACATTGATAACCATCAAACCAACTCTTTCAAATTCAATAAATTTAGTGATGGTTTTTTCTAACAGTGGTTAAATCAAACATCATATCAATTATAGTGACATGTTGCCATGGACGAATCCACTTGGTGGTGTGTGGGGCAACCCCCATTGAAATTTTTGATAGCAATAATTATGTCGTATTTTGTATTAGTATTATGATTTTGTCTCAAATAATTAATTAATTTCATAATTTTGCCCCCACTAAAATTTTAAACTCAATTCATAATTATGAGTATTATAATTTTGCTCCTAATGAAATCAATAATTTTAAATAAATTTCATATTATTGCAATTGTTAATTTTATAATTTACTATACACTATGAATAACATTAATCAAATTTTATTTATATAACCAAATCTTGTGAATCAAGGTTTAAGTGCTCTAGATTCTCTTTGAGATCTCAAATTTGAGTCTCTTTGTTGACGACATTGGGGTGGGGTTATAGGTTAATAAGGAAGAACTATCCAAATTTTTATCAAAAATTTGCCCCCATTGATAAAATTTTTTGGATCCGTCCCTGGATGTTGCACGCACCCTTTTTGGTGGGAGTGTAAGAAACCACTTTTGGTGCAGTCAGGTGCGTAAAACCTCATGCTAGGGAGAGAGACAAAGTCTTACTCCTGAACAACAGACCCTCCATGTTAATATGAGGGTATCGTGTCGTTGCAAAACAGGATTTCAACACATGTCTGTATAAAAAAAAAAATATAGTGAGATGTAGAATGACAATTCCATAACTTCATCCATTGTTGTTTAAACCTAGCTAGCATGAGATGGTGGGTTGGTGAATGACTTTTTTGTTGAGAGTGATTATGAACGTCAATTTTTCAGTATCTATTAATTAAGTTCGTTAAAACATATGTTCCTGACGTTAGAAGAGTAAATATATAACAATAATTTATCACTTTTCTGTAATTTTTTAGAATAAAAATAAAAAACGTTTATTGAGACCCAATAGTATTTTTTTTTCTCTCACAAGAAGAATGTTCATTATTAAGGAGTAGTGAGTGTGTCCCAGTTCAAGGGATGTAGTGTTCCCTCTGGAAAATGTGTGACTGTTTAGGGCACAAAAAACATCCAAATATATATCCACGGATTTTTGTTTTTCCTTTATCCTTGTTTTTTCGTGTTGGATGGTCCATTTTGTTTTTATTATGAGGTCTCAAAAGTAAAAGCAACTTGAACATCAAACTGATAAATTATTGACATTTTCTCTTGTATAATTAATAATTAGCTAGAAATTAATTTGGAACAGTTCAATTTTCATGGAGTTTGTATTTGTTTTTCCATGTTGGGGATGGACGGCCAACTTCATTTTAAATTAATTTTTGTGTGCTGTACTCATCACCTGTTATGAAAATTTTGACCTTGCCAACTTTAAAAGATAAACACTATTAAATTAAACTAATTCAGTTTTAATTAATAATGAAACCGGTGAGTGATGAAGTAGTATATATATACATATAATATAATTAGTATAAGATTTGGGGTTGGTTAAGATGTAATGAAGACAAGTCATGCTTTCCACATTGCCACCAACCCTCTAATCTCTTGTGCACTAGTGGTGGTAGGTGAAGTTTTTCGGAATTTCACGAGTTTGGCTCTACCTATTTCCTTTCTTCTTATTTGTTCTTTAATTATTGGGTAAAATGGTTCCAGACCCCCTGGACTTGTATGAATTTTAAATTAGGCCCCTATTTAGGGTTTCCCCTTATGGAGCTCCCTGGACTTGTCAAAAATTATGATTTAGGTCCAATTTACTTGTTGTAGCCGGTTTTACACCGCCACGTCAGCCTCCACGTCGACACCCACGTGTGCAGCACCCGCCACGTCAGCGTTTTATTTTTTTAGTTCTTAATGACCAAAACGACGACGTTTTGGTCATGAGAAGAAAAAATAAATAAAACGCAGCTTACAAAGCTGCACGACGTCGTCTTCTCCAAAATCTAAATTTCGCGGAAGTTAAAGGGTTGCTTGTGTTGTGGGTTTGGGTTGAAGTGTCTGAACATGTGGGTTTGGGGTGATTCAGTTGCTTAATCTTTGTGGAGGAAGACGAAGGTTGCTGTGAGTTGAGAGTTTCTGGTGTATGTTTGTTGGAGTGGACCATTTTCTGAAGTTCAAGCTCGTTTTTGAAGTCATTCAAAAGTGATCTGGTAAGTTACATGTGGAATTTGATAATGGTGCTGATTTTCTTCTCCAATGTTGGTTAATCTGTATTAGTTATGTTATGTGTAGGTAGATTGAGCATAAAGTTGAAAACTTTGGTGCAAATTGGGTTTGTTTGCAGCTAGGTTTTATTGTTGATTTTTTTTAGAAGTTTGCTAAGCTTGATTTTGGATGATCATATTACTGTTGTTTCATGATTTTTGGTGCATGTGGTGATATATATTTGTGACTATCAGTTTCTGTGTGTGAACCTAACACAATTTTGTGCATTTTTATTTTTATTTTATTTTTGTCTTAGAGGCTGATTTTGGATGTGATTATGTTTGGCTTGAAATGGGTTGGTTTCATTTTATTCTCTGTTTTCTAAAATTTTATATTTTGTTTGTTTTATTCACTGATTTGGTTTCCTTTATATTTTATTACATCACTGATTTGATGGTTGTGCTGCATATTCTGGTTTTGATGCTAACTAGTGCATATTTGTTTGGATGTAATAAAAATCCCTAAATTTGTGCCAGGTTTAATTATGCTACTTTTAAGTTATGATTTTCAGGCTTATTGTTGGGTTTCGGAGGTTTATTTGCTTTTCCTGCTGCTTGAATGACTGATTCGTTTTTGGTTGATTGGGAGTATTAGTTTGAATATGTTTTGAAAGTTGGCTATATGATGCATGATGACTTGATTGCTATTTTGGTTGTGTTGGGTTCTCTGCGTGAGCTTTAAACTAAATCCACCTAGAGTCATGGTGCTGTAACCACTCTATTTCACCCCATTTAGGCATTTTGGTGCTGACTTGTTTTATTTTTGCAATGTGTATGATATGATCATGGTTGACAGGTGAACAATGGCTGGAAAAGATGGATTTGTTAGTTTTATTGTCAATTGCAATGGCACATTTGTTGGAGAAGGAGAGAACAAAATTTATTTTGGTGGAGAAGTAAAAGAAATGAACAATGTGGATGTGGATTATGTCTGTTTTTTTGATCTTCCTGACATATTAAAAGAGCATGGTATTGAGTATAAAGATGGTGATGAGATATTTTATTTGAAGCCCGGAACGAGGGATATGATATGGGATGGTTTGGTAAAGATAAGAACTGACAATGAGGTGAATCAAATGTGTGATGCTTACTCGGAAAGTGGACGACCTTTTGTGTTATATATAGCTCATAAGGCAAGTGGTACAAATGGTGATGGCAATGTCAATGTTGGTGTTGATATGAATGTGCAGCAAGAAAAAGGTGGAGGTGATGATTTTAGGGATGTGCAACAAGAAGGTGAAGGTGTTGATTTTGGGGATGGGCAGCAAGAAGGTTTGATTCCAGGGGATCGTATCGATGGTTTTGTCGGGCATCAACAGTGGAGTTTTATTGATTATAGGCACATGAGGAATATTGTAAATGAAATGGAAGAAGAGTTGTCTGATAGTGGATATGTTCCTGTGTGTGATGAAGAAAACTTGGGCGTGCATTTCACTGATGATGAAATCCAACCAGAATTATTCAACGAGACAACCAATTTTGATCATGAAACAGAAAACAATGTGGATGCAGCAACAAAGGATCCAAGAACCAAAAGACGCAAAACTTCAAAGAGGGAAAAAAAAAAGGGAAGAAGAATGTTGGGAATGGATTGGGTGATCCAGATGTGTTAGAGGACAACCAGTTGCTGCCCTACTCCTCCTCTGATGATGATTATTCGAGGGTGAGAGCACCAGTTTTCTTGCCAAATGTTGACATGAATAAGTACGAAATGAAGCCATACACCAATTTTGAAAGTGCAATTGTGTTTAGAGAAGTGGTGAAAGATCTTGCGGTTCGTGAAGGACGAGAGATTTTGTTTTCGAGGAATGAGTCAAAGAGGGTCACAGTTAACTGCATCCATAGTGACTGCCCGTATCGGCTACATGCAAGTGTTGTGCCTGATAGTGGTGAATTCATGCTCAAGACCTACCACTTTGAGCACACTTGTGCTGCCAACTTTAAAAAAGTGTCAGTATCCTCGAGGTGGGTGTTGAACAAGTTAATTGACCGAATACGGAACAATCCAAATTATTCTATACGGTCCCTAGTAGGAGATGTAGCTAGTTCCTTCAACGTTGACATCAGTGACAACCAGGCATACAAGGTTAGAAAAGATGCACTCATGATTATTTATGGTGATTATAAAGAGCAGTATGGACAAATATGGGATTATTGTAATGCGTTGATGAAGGCGAACCATGATCGAGATTGTGTGAAGCTTAAATTTGAGGTTACTCAGGTCGATGATGAGAGGGCATATTTTCAACGACTGTTCATTTCATTTGAGGCATGTAAGAATGGGTTTTTGGTTGGGTGTAGACCAGTAGTGGGGCTAGACGGAACTTTCCTCAAAGGACCTTATGGAGGTATCCTATTGACTGCCACATGCAATGATGGGAACAACAATTGCATGGTTCTCGCATATGCTGTCGTCGAGAATGAATGTTATGCAACGTGGCGTTGGTTTATGGACCACTTCCTCGAGTACTTCGGGACTAATATGTGCTTCATTTCTAATCGTCAAAAAGTTAGTATTGTCATTCATACTATTGTCTTGTTTATGGAACGTGGAGCTGTAAACTAAACTTATGAAGCTGCAAATTTTCACATTTTATATACACAAGTTGTTCATTTACATTATAGGGCTTACAACGTATATTCGAAAAAGATATGGAGGGGTGCGACTGGAGGATTTGTTGTCGTCACCTGTATGCTAACTTCAGAGATCA
>JAYMTK010003051.1:0-12823 GCA_036897405.1 Pelargonium myrrhifolium | reverse complement strand
AGGACTTGGACTAAGTTTGACTGAAAGCCAACCCCTTTTTAGCCTTAAACAACTTGTAACCCATCCTTAATCATCATTTGTGTGGTGCGTTTAAGATTAGTACATTTTAGTCGCATCAAGCACTTTCATTTAGTTCCTAACATCTCATATCCAAGTTATAGTATAACTAAATTTTTGCAACATTGTTCTTGGTGATGAAGTGAAACTCTCTTGTTGCACTCTATCAAGTTCATAAAAAAAATAGAAAAAAAAGGAAAGATTCATATATGTATGCGAGTGTAAAATATAAAGCCTCACATGAATAGGACATGTAAAAAAAAGTATTCATTTATTCTTAATCGATGCTTTTTTTTACCCTTTCATTTATCTCTTCAAACAAAAAATATGAATCATCCTCCAAATTTGACATTTTGCTAGGGTGAAAGTTATATAATGTCTTGCCGATCTTGAGGAGTTGCATAGCAAAAATTTCTTTTTTGTCAAATATTAGCCAAACAAAATGGATTATGAGAAAGAGGCTATGTAGAACGCGGCAAACTCAAAAGGAAGCAAAAATGAGCCTCAAGTGAGTTTCCGAACAAGTCCTTAAGAGTAAAATCCCCGAAAGATTAGGGCAAAACTATTTTGTTCTCACAAAAGGGAATAAAAATTAGAAAAAAAAAAAAAACTATGAAACTGTATTCATGAGCATGACCAGCAAAATTGCAATCACAACTTTAGGTGTATGTAGGAGTATCATATCAATCATCCATTACTTTTGTCATTTGACATTAATTCACCTTTCAGCCCTTTTGAGGATATGCTGTTCCATGTCAAAGTGCACTCCTTTTAGGTCTTACATATGTCTCATTCTATGCACCCACCAAACCTAACCTTTACCTAACCACACACATCTCTCTCTCTCAAAACCCTCTTTCTTCCTTTATATTACTATGTTTTTGGATGATACTTGAATAGATTTTTAGTTGAAGCACTTTTAATATTAGAGGTATTGTTTTTCAATCATGATTGTCAAATCCTACGTATCTTATGATTAGTATCACTATATTCTTATTATTTTAAATCGTACGTATCTTATGATTCGTATCTCTATATTTTTATTATTCTAAATCGTTTTAAATCGATGGTTCATAACAATACAACATTTACATTAAGCTACACAAGTCTTACGATTAACAAGAATGCTCACCCATGTAGTAAGACTTAATACGTTTTTCTTTTCCAACAAACACTCAGTAAGGCAAGTGGTTGATTTCACTTGGTATCAATGAGGTCCCAAGTTTGAGTCAATCATTAACAATAACTTTTTTTTCCTCTCTTTTTTTTTTTTTGTAATGATGTTTATGCGTTTGTTTTGACTTGGCCAATCGGACGCACTACAATGTTTTTGTCGTTTTCTCCACGTGTTAGAGAACTTCGTAGAAAATATTTTATTTCCAAAAAATCCCCTGGCCTCCTTGGATCTTGATTGTGAACGTGTGACCTACGTGAGATAACAATCTGTTAAGTGAGACCCTAAATGTGTTTTCGGGGCACTGCTTCGGGCATGAGAACAAGTCTCGACTGAAAATCACATAGCTTGTGTTTTAAAGGGAATGAAATGTCTTGGAAGTTCCGGTGAGGCAGAGACCTTGGAGTTGACTCTGGGAACCAAATTGAGAACTCATTATGTTGGGTAAGTGTTGTGGTCTTCTTTCTTGGGCCTTGGAAGCAACTCAGTGTGCGATGGAACGGTCGAATGACGTACATGGAGAAATCACCATTTTATTCGCGACAAAGTACTATCTAGTAGCCCAATCTCATATTGCAACGGAGCATTGCCCGGATGTAAAGGGTGGCGTTTGGGGTGTATGTGTATTGATCTTAGGGAAAGTTTCGTAATATTTGGGGCACACTTTGGGAGTAAGTTTACAGGCACGCACTTATAAAAACAAGTCCTTGGTTGCACGCTTCGGGTGCAAGTTTCAGGAGTCCGTCTCCGGGCGCCAATTCAAGTTTTTGAGTGGACACTTAGGAGGAAGTTTAAGGGTTTCACTTTATGTGAGCAAGTCTGCAAGGGTGAGGATGATTTGGCGCTCATACGCCACGCGTCACTCTATCGTTATTGCGGTGTTTAGGCTCTCGAAAACTATCTCACTTGACACTTAATTAGATGCCACGTGTTACGTTTCCATTCGTTGTTTTGGTTTCAAAGTATTTATGTAACATCAGATGTTATAACTACACTAACAGTTCAAGATTAAAAAAAGAAAAAGAAAAATCAGGTCTAACGAAATTTACGATATCAACCTCAATCCGACAACCATAGTTTGAACATATTAGAATAATACGACAGAACATGATTACACTTTAACTATGTAACCCGTAAACCTACATTTTTGTTCATCTTTCTTCGAAATTTAAATTTGTAAATATGATATCAGAGAGCCAGGTTGGACCTAGGTTTATATTTTGTCATGTGACTCTTACTTATAATGAGACAAAGTGCACTTGTTTTGTTTCTGGATGAATGGTTCATTTCATGTTCAGGTCAACCACCAGGTCCTAACTTGCCCTTTGGTCACCACAAAATCATGTTTTTCTGGGTTCTTATTATATATTTTCTTAGCAAAACAAAATATATTAATATCTAAAAGATAGAGTTGTTCTCATAGAGTACAAGAGACAAATAGTAAACCTATCGATTCTAGTACACTTGTCCAGTTTATCGGTCGACTCCCTTTTCAAACTAGACAAAAACAGACACAACAGGACGGTGGGACAGGAGAAATTCAGATTCTAAAAAATAGTTAAGGGATAGTTACGAAGACGTTTAATCCTAAACCAAGATTCAAACCAGCTCTCAACTGACAAGGAACACCAACTAATCCTTCAGTGTGATACAATTCCAACACCAGTTACTCTAAAGGGCGAACCCAACGATACACTGATTCTAGAAGGAGATCCGAGTAGCTGATCCTTACTCTGCTCAATGAGCTCCAAAATTGAGAACACCTCATGCTTACATTTAATCCTTTGATTCTTTCTTTTCTTTTTATTTCTTGTGACTGCTGTCGCCGCTGCATAGAGAAACCCTAGGAGACGCTGCTAGAGTAGATATAGTTTGATAAATCTTTGTTATTACATTTTAATTTATCACAATTTTCACATTAAAAAAGATTCATAATCTTTCTCAGTGATGTAAACTAAAATTTTATTCATGCTCCTACACTTTTTGGTGCTACAAAAAAAAAAAATATATATATACACACACAGACACACACACAAGTGCAATGAGATTTGAGCTCTTTTTATATTTGTATCCATCATTGAGTCAGCTCTATCTATTTTGGTCACAAATATATAAAAAAATGAGAAAAAGGTTCTTTTTCTGCAAATGCAAGTCAATATCCCAAGGATTCTTTGCTCTTGCTTTATATAATAACACCTTTGTAGTAGCTAGGTAGCTACCTGCTCCACCCTCCATGTTTATTTCTTGTTCCTCAGAAATGGCTGAGAGCTACACTCACTGTGACTTTGTTCAATCAAAACCCACCACACCACACCACACCAACTCATCTCACATATTTGCTTCTTTTAATGCAAATGCAAAAGATTAAAGAGCTTCAGAGGTGACATATTGCTTTCTTATATACCAAAAAATAAGAAAGGACAAGTAGTTTTGTTTTTGGATTTGTAATTTACATATAAGCTAGAGTATACCCAATTGGTTTCTTGAAGCACCAGAGTTTTTGGCTCAGCTTTTCAAGAAACCCATTTGGTGAGTGGTCTTTCTCTGCTCTCTGTTGTTCACATCACAATGCACTGTTTGTTCTGATTTCAATTAATGCTGTTTTTGGATGTTTCCTTCATTCTGTTCTTCACCTTGTCAGTATCTGATGAATGTGTTTGATGCAATTTAATGCTCTGACTTCAGCGAATATTTGCACCAATCTTGAATGCAAATGCACCAACTAAAGGGAAGACCATTTAGTTTGAACCCAGTGTCGAAGTTCATGGAAGTTCATAATTCAGGACACAAGCATTGCAAGAGGTACTGCACATTACAAATTTATGGTTTTTTGGGTCAATCATGTTACGTTTTGCTTTAGTTTTTGTGTTTGTGTTTGCTTCTACCAATGCAAGTAGTCTTGAAAAGTTGTGAGTTGGATTTTTGAATGAAATTTAAGAAGATTAATTCATTGTTGGTATATAGACTTGTTGTTTCTAATTGTGCTGCAATATTATAGCATGGACAACAATGGTCCTGTGACTGTCAAGAGAAAGATTAAGGAAGCCAAACAAAACAACCTCCAAGCTTCTTTTCGTCAAAAATTGGTATGCCCTTTCTCTTCTTCACACATGTCTTTTAAACCAGAACTATATATTTATGGTCCACCCTTACAAATAGCTACGTTTATATCTTTGCACTTTGTATTCTTCCCCATCAATATTTACTTATATTTTGCTTCAAAGGGCAAAAGCATATTTGAGATTTTGTTTTTGTCAATTTAGAAATTTTGAGTGAAGTGTTGGCTCATAGATTTTCTGTTAAAAGGATATGGGACATCAAAAGGGTTGTGTTGAGACAAAGAAGAAGAAGTTCCCTGAGATAGAGGTTAAAGATTCTTTGAATCAAGAGGTAAATGTCAACTTATATATCATATAGAAGCTGAGATGGATGTTGATATAAGAATACAGTATACTATATGGATGTTCATATACAAACCTGATGTATAGTTTATTCAGTCGACGAATCTATTTCTTTTATGCAGATTATTGAGCTTCAAATAAGGTTACATGAACAATTTTTGGTGCGCCATGCGTTAGAGAAGGCGCTAACTAATAGGCCTCTCTCTCTTACCACTACAAATGAAAAATCAGTTCCAAAGGTAACCATCTCTTTTTACAAATGGTTATAGGTTTCTTGTAGCTAACGAAATGTTCGCAATAGTCATGGCCTTGTAATGCAATTTTGTTACTGATCAAAACTATATGGTGCTCTTTTTGCAAACTCAGGATGCTATGGAGCTAATCAAAGACATTGCAGTTTTGGAGTTGGAAGTTGTGTATTTGGAGCAATATCTTCTCTCAATGTATAGGAAAACATTTGATCGACAGTGTTCTTCCTTATCAACTACCGATGAAGGATTGAAACCAACTCCAATCACACACGAAGAGACATTTCTTGAAGCTCAAGAAGATGACATTAAGTGGGAGAATCATCCCGTGTTACCTCGAGATTCAACTGTCAATCCACCAAGGGAATGCAGTGACATTTGGGGGCAACAGAAGTTACTTGATTCTAGCATTCACCGGAGTCACTCGTCACTGTCTCAGCGTTCAACATGCGCTGCTAGAGCTTCTCCTTCTAGGGAATTTCTAGCTAAAGCTGTTGATTCATATCATTCCTTACCATTGTCAATGCTAGAGGTAATCACTTATTATGAGAAATAAGGGAAGGGCAGTTCCTGATCTTCCATACGTGTCTTCAGCTAATCATTTCTTATTTGTCGTCCTCCAGCATTCTTCGTGTGCTGATACAAACGCCATCAGTCTGGCGGAGCATCTTGGAACATGTGTAGTTGATCACATTCGAGAAACACCAAACAAGCTCTCAGAGGAAATGATTAAGTCCGTCTCCGCCATATATTGTAGACTTGCGGATCCGCCTTTGCTCTGTCATGACGGTCCTTCCTCTCCATGTTCATTCTCATCACCAACGAGCGAGTTCTTTTTACAAGATCAGGGGGAAAGATGGAGCCCAAGCTGCAACAAATTGTCATCTTTTAATTCTCATTGTGATAACCCTTTCCAAACCGGGGAGTCCAAAGAATTCAGTGGACCATATCGAGCAATGGTGAAAATACACGGGATTTGTAGAGAGGATCATAAGTTGAAAGAGATTGAACACATGCTACAAAATTTTAGGTGAGTTTCTACACCTGGAGCAAACCCTTGCAGTTTTGGATATAATTCACCTTCTTGAAACGTACACCAGTGAAAATGAAATTTGAATGCAACTTTATTGTAGGTCACTTGTTTATCGATTAGAGGAAGTTGATCCAAGAAGGATGAAACACGAGGAGAAGCTCGCTTTCTGGATTAATGTGCACAATGCACTTGTGATGCATGTAATACTTCTATAGCTAATATCATAAACTATGCGTTTTCTTTTACATTAAAGGTTGAAGCCAATGAATCCATTTTTGCTGTTTTTTTATCCTACAGGCGTTTTTGGTTTATGGGATTCCACGAAACAATCTGAAGAGAACGTCTTTACTACTTAAGGTGAACATATCATCCCTAATAAGCCTTGAAAGAGAATATGCTGTAGAATTGTGTACTCATAAGTCTATGGATGATGATTCAGGCTGCATATAATGTGGGAGGACACGACATAAGCGTAGATATGATACAGAGTTCTATTTTCGGATGCAGAATGCCTCGTCCAGGACAAGTAAATTTCATCACCCTCGAGACTTTTACATATAATCTAGCAAGTTTGTGCAATTAACTCTCAGTTTGTTTTGACTGACTTGTGCCTATAGTGGTTGCGGTTGTTGTTTTCCTCAAAGACAAAATTCAAGGCCGGAGATGCAAGGAGATCATACGCAATTGAGCACCCGGAACCTCTTTTACATTTTGCACTATGTTCAGGAAGCCATTCTGATCCTGCAGTAAGCAAATGAGCTTAATCCATATTATATATATGCTTGTATTGTAGATTTGGTTTTCTTTTCTGATAGACTATTGCTTCTATAGGTTCGGATATACACACCCAAAAACGTTTACATGGAGCTCGAAACAGCTAAAGAAGAGTACATTGGATCAGCCATAAGTAGACACAAGGAGAACAAGATTCTGTTACCAAAGATTGTGGAATCTTTTGCAAAGGATTCAGGTTTGTGCTCTGCTGGTTTGGTGGAGATGATTGAGCAATTTATGCCTAGTTCTTGGAGGAAAAAGAACATTCAAGCTTGTCAGCAGAGAAAGGTTTTGAAGAGCATTGAGTGGGTTCCTCACAACTTCTCATTCCAATATCTGCTGTCAAGAGAAGTAGCTTAATGATGTATGATCACAAGATCATGATAGCTCAGAATGACAGATGAATCATAAGTCATAAATAAACTTCTTCAAGATCATTCTTGGAAAAGCTTGAGCTACTTCTGTGATCAATTCAAGATGGCATGGTCCTCGTGGTCTCGGGTTTGAGTCCCGGTGTTTGTACACTTGCTTGCTTGCTCATCTAAAAAAGATGGCATGGTTGTGATTAAGGTGTCATTCCAAGTTGTTTTGCTTAATTTTTTTGGTGTACAGACAATTGAGAGCAGCAAGAGAGAGGGTCTGTTTGTGATGTATAAAGTATCTTATTAATTAATGGTGTGAAGGGAAGGTATCATGAATGAGATCTTCTCAACCCTTAAGTTTCAATTCATAAGTATTTCATGATCCAAGAGCAAGAAGTTCTCCTTCATTAAATTTCTGACTTTTTTTTTTTTTTAATTGTTTTGCTTCTCCTTTACAAAATTTTGACTGGACTATCAATTTTTTTATTCTCACCCATGTAACCTACTATGGTTGAAAGGTTAAATAGTTCCAAACCCATGGACTTGTTTGTATTTTGGAGTTGGCCCTCAGTCCAATATTTTTTAATGTTTTCAATTCCGGACTTGCAATATTTTACATTACCATCCAATTTACATGCAACAACCGGTTATCTCCTCCACGTCAGCGGTCTCCTACACGTAAACGTTGCCACGTCACCACCAGCTTGCCACATTGGATCTCCAGCTCTGATTTAGTGAAACGCTGCGTTTCAATTTCTTGGCTTCACTTTGGCTAAAACGACGCCGTTTTGGACAAAATGAGTTCCAAAAAATTGAAAATCGATTGAGATTTGTCGTCTTCAATTTTCCTAGTTCTTCAATTTCAATGCTTGAATTTGGGTTTATCTCTTTGATCGACTAAGGGAATAACATGTCAGCGACTAGCCCGTGGGGTTGGAGCTTCAGACCAACCGCTCTACTAGGTCTCGCAGCAAGTCCATGGCGGCACAAAATTTTCAGAGCCATTTGGGGCAGTGACGATGATATTAAGAGTTTTGATGGTTCCGAAAAACCCATTTCTAAAGATGGGAAGGAGATGATCTTGGGCAGTACCTCAATCTCTCTCTGTTTCTTCATCTCTTGAAAAAACCTAAATTAATTTCTGATTCTAACTTAAAAAAATTCCCCTAATTTGGGGTATGTCATTTAGGGTTGGGGATTCAGCTACCAAAGCCTGACGAAGAAATGAAGCTCTTCAATTTTGTTGTTGTTTTTATTTGTGAAAGAGTTAATGAACCTATATGTGTGTTGATAAATATTGATGTTAATGTTTTGTGTAATGATTTTTTCGGTGAGGGATGAGATGTTGCCGGAGTGTGAGAAGTGATAGAAAGATTGGATTTTAATTTATATATTCATTTTTGTAAAAAATTATTAATAACGAATTCCACGTCAGCACGAGCACGTGCCCTTAAATGCCATGTAAACTCATTTTTACCAGCGAGGCGTTTGATGAACGAATTAACGGGGGGTGATGGTAGGTACTAGATTGGGTCTAAAATAAAAATATGAGTTCTAACTCTAATACAATAAAAATTTGGGTAAAAATTTAAATTTCACGTCAATTTTAGGCACCATTACCAATATCCATAAAAAATACAGATCAATAAAGCTTTCAATGAATAACTCATTTAATACACAAACAAGCAAATGGTTCGTTGTGATTTTATTTATTTATTTTTTTGATGAAAACTACCAATATTATTAGCAATATTTTCCATGCCCGAGGGCTACAACCACCGAACCGAAACCAAAAAATTGAGAACAACTAACATAGAACAAAGAAAAAACCAATGCACACATGCGTTTGGAACCCAAATATCTAAGGAGGTCAGACATACCAGAAGCTTTCACAAGATAACATCCACAAATTCTACCTAGAACTGACATATTTAACAACTCTAGGTGTTCAACCTCTTCTGAATGAAGATCAAAAACAAAGTAATTGATACTCATACTAAGTGTCCTACGATTCTTTGGTCCTATTAAGAGACCATTGTAGCAAAGATCACTGTCCAAGATATACCTTTCGTCTTCAACCGGTTGTAGTTGAGCGAGAATCTTCCTTCCTCCCGGTTCAATCCGGAACCAACCTCATTGCGTGTAACCGGCTAGACCTCTGCTCATTCAATCATGCAGATCCGAGAGTCTGGATCCTATTAAGAGACCATTGTAGCAAAGATCACTATCCAAGATATAGCTTTCGTCTTCAACCGGTTGTAGTTGAGCGAGAATCTCCCTTCCTCCCGGTTCAATCCGGAACCAACCTCATTGCATGTAACCGGCTAGACCTCTGCTCATTCAATCATGCAGATCCGAGAGTCCGGATCCGCCTCTATTACCCTGCTGCAGAGCCCTTCCTCTAGTGTTCTCTTCCTTTTCACCATCGGTTCCATCAATGGTGCCTCCTTGTTCGATAGAGGCCCTTCCTTGATATTTTGAGACCGAGACCACCCCCCTGTCTGATCTGCCTCTTGTGCATTCTCTCTCTTATGCCATCAAGACCCTCATTCCCGTCTGGCATTGCGCGCCGGAGCACGCGGATCTGTGGTATAAAGTAAATTCTCTCTTTCCATCCGAAAAGAATAGACCTTGACATGACTCATCATCGTGGCCCAAAATGCCACAGTAAAAAAAGAAATGTAGCACCCTCTCGTACCTGAAAAAAATTTCCCTCCACTTCCCACCAGTAACCCTAAGTTTCATACCCCTTTTCAGAGGTCGTCTAACATCAAGGACCACCTTAATTCGGAGGTATGATAACCTTCCATCCTCCCTATTTTTAACATCAATTTCCAACCACCTACCTAACGAATTTCCAATCAACTTAAGGATTTTATCAAAATCATAGAACTTAGGTACATCATACATATGAACCCATAATGCAATCTCATTAACATCAATAAGAGCAGTTATGTCTCCTAATTGGAATGACTTACAGATTAAAACATGATGGTTATAGAGCCACGGTCCTCCATTCAACATCTTGTTCGCGTCCCGTTCATGATAGAACTCGAACACGAACATTTGCTCCCCCATCTATTTCATCTGCTCCATAACCTTCTTGACCTGCACACCCTTTACTGGTCTCCATCTGTCAGCATCCGGTCTATAATGGCTCAACAATAGATCACAACTTCCGTCACAAAACACCCCACTAGTTGCCACGATTTCCTCCTTCCCTTCTAGGCGCAATCTTCTTTTGTAAATTCCATTCCCTCCTCTTCTTCCCCAATCCCAAGTCCTATGATGCCCTTAACCAACTCCTCGGCCATATCCTCCCCTCCTCCGGCCCCCATTTCTACCCCTTTCCCTTTTCGCAGCCTCTCACTGTCCCCTCTTTCCTCCGCGTGACGCTTCTTGAGCGCTGCGAACCTCTGCATCAACCCCCTTCTCAATCTGCAGCACCTCTAATCCGCCATTTCCGTCCCCTCATTCCATCCCTCCATTTCCCGAGTGCCCTCGGAACCATATCCCCCCCTGCAATTCCCAATACCCTATCTGCCATTTATCTCATTCTTATTTTCTTTCATGTTTCAACTTTGTGTTGCCCTCTCCCTCTCCCCTTCCCCACACCTCTTTAAAAACACCCCGAGGATAACCCACACCCACTCTTATTGGCTAACGAGGGCGGTGGAATCCTCTTATCTTATTCCCTCACCCTCTTAGCAAATTCGTCGTCACTCTAACCCTACCCGTCTTGCTCCTGTTGAGCGCTGGTCTATTGTGATTTAATTTCAATTCACCACAATTGTTCTCTATTTCATGCTTACAATAAATAACTCATTTAGTATTACTGGTGTTTGATGATT
Source organism: Pelargonium myrrhifolium (assembly GCA_036897405.1). Lineage (NCBI taxonomy): Eukaryota > Viridiplantae > Streptophyta > Magnoliopsida > Geraniales > Geraniaceae > Pelargonium > Pelargonium myrrhifolium. Next base: position 1,923 of record JAYMTK010003051.1, on the reverse strand, counting down.
CTTTTTTAGAAAATAGTTTATTTAAAATAGGCACGTGACCTGCACATGTTTTAAAATTTTGAAATTTCTATTGAAGTTGATGGATTGCAAATGTAGCAAAAAGATCAATAACCTAATCAAAACATTGCAAACCAAATGTTATTTATATTTTTTTGAGACGAAAAAATCGTCCCTCACCCCCGATATCATTACTCTTAGGCTATGTTTGGTACGTGGGAATGAGATGGAAAGGAATATTCATTCCAACTTTTTTTTTCTTTTCACATGTTTGGTAGAACTGGTAATAGCTGGAAAGCTCATTCCCAAGGAAAGCCCATTCCAGCTTTTTACTTGAAAATCATTCCTCATCTAAAACTAGGGAATGAGTATTCCTATTCCACATGGAATACAATTATAAAAAGAAAATTATTAAAATACCCTTTTGAAATCTTATAAACATAGTGAAATTCAACTATCTATTCTCTTTTATATATTAAACTCTTTTCACGTTATTCATACGGTTCATGTTTTTTCTTCGTGACTGCTATTATTCATTCTTGAAGAAAAATTTGTTTGTTCATCGGGTATGTTTTTTCGCTTTCAATTTTCTAATTAATTAATTTATGTATATGTTATTGATTAAATATTGTTTGATTATTTTACTTTTGGTTTGAGTTTGAATCTAATTTTTTTTCACAGTACTCCCATTCATTGTTCTCACTGTGAATTTGTTTACACATTTTTATTTGTTGTGTGTTAGAAAAACTCACTTCAAACTTTTATTTGTCCATTAATACTTGTACAGAGAATAATTGTGTTTTTAAATGTAGAATTTAATATTAATCATTATTATGCTTATAGGCATTTTTGTAAAACTGCATTAATTATGTTTCCGTTCAGACATAAAACAATAGTCATACCAAACACTGGAATGCACTTTCAGGGTGGAATGAATAAATTATTCTGGGTTTGTACCAAACAGACTGCATGGAATGACTATTCCACCTGAAATAGGGTAAAAAATGTGTCGACACAACACAATTAATTGTGTCATGTCGTGTAAAATTTCAAACTTAACGTTTCAAAATTTTCATTTTTTTTTTCTCTTTTTCTATTTTTCTGATTTCAATGGCATTCATTTGATAATTTGAAGTCAAATGAAGGGTAAAATGGTCATTTCGTCCAGAAAGTTAACGGAATGGTTAAATCTAACGGAAGTTCTCAATTTCCAATAAAAGGGGTAGTTCATTGAGCACTTTTGAAACAGGGGGTCATGTGAAAATAGGCCAAAATAGGAGGATTTTGTACATTTACCTCTTTTTTTAATTTAATAATATTTTAGGATTATAAAAGGATGTTTTGGTCATTTCAATTGATTTTTAACACTGTCAAAACGGAAAGACTATTGTAAAGTTCAGAGTAATTTAAAGTCATCAAACATAATTTAAAAAATTCTTGTGTAATAATGTAATTACCCCCTTGTTTTGGTGGTTAAATATGTGAAAATAATACAAGTTTATTTTTAGAAGAAGAAAAAAAAAAGGACAATAGTGAACAAAAATGATTAGTGTGGCTCTTGTGTTTATTTGAGACTCTGAATCCGCTCCTACATGCCCTACCTAGGATCAAAACCATCCATCGCAGCCGTTAAAAATCTTGGAGAACGTTCCTGATCTGCTCGAGCGTGACAAACATCACCACCGTGAACGGCCCTTGCCTCGACACCGTCGGTATAAAACCCTTGTACAGAGCCCTCACCCCCTCCGTCCTCACCGTCTTCACCGCGCAACCCACCGCCCCCTTGTACGGCGCCTCCCTCCCCGCCTCCCCCTTCATATTCACCACCCTCGTCTTTATCACATCCACCGGATTCGACGCCACCGCCGCCACAAGCCCCGCCGCACAGCTCGCCGCCACGTGGGTCCCGATCCCGTCCACCATCAC
>JAYMTK010003050.1:0-12824 GCA_036897405.1 Pelargonium myrrhifolium | reverse complement strand
AACTATGAACTTTCCGGCGATGTGAGTGTAGAAGATGAAGAGAAGGGTAGTTTGAAAATTTCACACAAATGTTGGTCATGAGCTGTGCACATAACGTGAATAGTGCCATTTTCCGTTAAGTTTAACTGACGGAAACATCTTTGGATAGTTTAGGACGCTTAAAGTAACAGACCATACTTCAAGGGTGCAATTTGTCGAAACGCATACTTCAGGGGTGCTTTGTGTAATTATCCCTAAAATCAATACTCAACTATCATTTGCCCCTTGGGGCTCAACTGATAAAACCAATACTCAACTATCATTCACCCCTCCCACACAATACTTAAGAATTCTTTAAACACCCCATCACACACAATATCAATTAGTTTGAGGCTCGACTAATAAAACCAATACTCAATTGTCATTCGCCTCTCCCAAACAATACTTAAAAGTTCTTTAAACATCTCATACTTGATGCCTTATTTGGATGCAAACTATCTACCGAAACGTAAACTCGGCCAACAAAGAAACATCGCGGTCATCCGACAAAACCTTCCTTGGGAGCATCACATCATACTATCACAACTACATCACTTCCATATACAATGAAACATACATTAAATAAGAGTAGCACGCTACATTAGATGTCAATTCATGGCCTCTTCTACTTTATTAGGTATAGTGCTATACTATACTTCTCTCAATGATGAGTAGAGATGTATAAGCCAACACTGTTAGAGCAATATCCTATAGATACCAATAATAAACACAATTACGTTGCCTTTATTGACATTATTCTTTTCAACAATCCCCCAAAGACCAAAAGGGCAGTTAGGTTAGGTACTGCCAGATCAAATATTATAATGCTCTCTCTATAGTGTATGCTAATGAGATGTATTCTATTCGCAGACATCAATAAGTTAAACACAAGAGGAAGGAAAAATTAACAATTGTCAAATCCAGGCCATTCATTTGCATTGCATTTCAGCCTAGCTAGCTATAAATTATTTGTAAGTATTTTTCTCAGTTAACAGAGAAAAAATGAATCCCAATTAAAAGAAGTAACTGTTGTAACTTACCAAAAAAGAGATGATGATGTCTCCATCCATCCTAGCACCAATTTTCTCCACCTGCTCATCTAATAACTAACTAGGTACTATATATTTACATGGAGTTGAGAGTTGAGTTGTTGATTTGGCTTCTTGTATAGGTGTGTATGTACAACAACCTATATCTGGGGTTATCTATATTCAGCTTCTGCTGCTGAGTTGCAAGCAATTCACTCACTGCAAAAGACTCATCCTCCTCCTACAAATGACAGAGACAAGTCACATTTGTTCTAACGACTATCTTCAAGCAGGATCCATAAAATGAAATGAACTCCCTCACTGATTCCATCTCCTCAAGAATGGTTTCCCCATTGAATCATGTAAAGCAGAATTCTGCTGTGGCATGCTCATCCAAACCATCTCGTCGGTCATCAGAGAAGTAGCTGCTCCTGCTGCTTCACGCCCACTCAAGTAGTCGAGTGGATTGGCAGTCTGAGGTAAAACATTGTTCATCCTAGGAGTAGTAACCCCCCCATTAAGCATTCCGTAGTTCCTTTGTGAAACAAACTGCTGCTCTGTGGAGCGCCCCAAATCATAGGAGGCACCAGAACGTAGTGGGTTACAATGAGATAGAACACTAAATAAGTTTTGATCTGCATTGCTTACACTTCCAATATTCTGACTTCGGACACTGGCGCCATCTGAAACAGCCCAGCCACCACGAACTTGTTGGTCACCAGAAACCCAGTTCTGATTTAATAGTCCGCCTCCGTTTATATGAGACTGCAGAGGTGCTGGCATATGGATAGGATTGACAGCCCAATCCTGCACATTAGGGACAGGAGCAGGAGGCAAGTGTTCTTGCCTGGGAATGAAGTATCTTCCTCCATCAGAGTACATATTATCTGGCATGTTCTGCTGCTCCATGTAAACTTGATTCTGTCTTCCCTGCACATGCTCCAGCTGCAGCATAGGCTGAGGATGTGGCTGCGGCGGTTGCTGAAAATGCCTAGGAAATGGGCCATCTTCCATCAAAACGTTAGGGGTCTGAAAATCTAACCCCACTGTTTTCTGCTCAGGATGGCAAGACATCATTCCCTGGCCCTTAAACAAAGATTGAAGTAACCCATTTCTGTCTTGGTTTGGGTAAGAACTGAAGGAAACATTATTACCTGATTGTCTGTGTATCACATCTTTTTTGTGCAAATCTGTTTCCAGACCAACCAAGTTAGCATGCAGCTCTTCGTTAACTTGTGGATGCTCAAGTACTAACCCACTGGAAGATGAGTATTCATGACCTGCAGTAGAACCATAATAAGAATGCGACGTGTCATTTGTTTGCCAGGCATCACCTTGAGACAAGAGAGGAATTCCCTGCGTAACAATGATATTTGTAGAGTTCACATTCCCTGAGTGTTCTGATTCGTCCGGAGGAGTTTCATCCGACTTTGGTAGAATATGATTGCTTTCTGATTCAAAATTCATATGGCTGTGGACACCATCAAGTGAAGGAATCTGCTGTGGAGCATGATTTTGTGGGGACATAGAATCAGACTCGTCACCATCATCTGACTTTGATAGAATATGATTGCTTTCTGAGTCCATATCCACATCATTGAGATCAGCATCTGGTGAAAGAATCTGGTGTGGAGCCAGATTCTGTGGGGACATGGGAAAAGACTCTTCACCATCTTGCACGATGGATCCATCAGCTACTAAACCAGCATCTGTCTGATTCTGCATCTCATTTTCAAGGGTGTCCTCATCCTGATCACCAAATTATGAAAGCAAAGCAACGAACAAGTCAATGTTAGGGTGTATGCGTCACACAAACATGCAGCAGAAAGAAAATTATAAATGAAGGAAAAATAAGAAATCACATTTGAGAAAATCAGCTTGTCTTTCATATCCTGCTCCAATAACTTGATTATTTTTTGTATCTGCGACTGCCTTTCTCTCCAGTTTGCATAAGCTGCTGGGAGATCTTGGTGGACCAATTGTAACCTACATACACAAGACTAAACATTAAACTGGGAGAATAAAAAAAAACGTTAATGCTAGAATTAGATTTGCACTCCAAAGTACACTAACCAGTGCTCATGCAATTTCTTCTGCTCTTCTTCCTCAAATACTTCATATGACTGTACATGAAAACTATCAAGATTGCCTAGAACACGGTTTAACGACCTAAACTGAATACTTTTGCCAGTCTGCTTCATGCTCTTAATAAGATCAAGCTGCTTCTTGGTAATCTGAAACATACAAAAGGTAAATAATCAGCAATAGCCTTCAAGAAACATCAAAGTCACTCTTGCATTCTCAGCGAAAAATCGTAAATTCCCAAGATGCTATAATTCTATGCACATTAAGGCCTCGTTTGGACTGGGGAATCCAACATAAAGTTAAAAATATCATGTTGATTACTGATAAGTAATCTGTAATATTGTGTTAGGAATGTTAACAAAATGTGATAAATGAAATTTATACCACTTCTAAATACTATTTCCCGTAAGCATTTAGTTAGGAAAAAGTTCTATTTCTCTAGTTGAGAAAAAATATTTTGTTCGACCCTATATAGACAAAATACTAAATACAAACAAACAAATTCAAATGTTGCAATAACACATTCCTCATATCCTATAATACAAGCTTAAATTAAAATACTCACCTCCATAGCTGAGAGAATAAAAACGAGTTAATAATTCAATCTTTTATAATATGTTGGAGCATATCATGCATAATAAAATACTTACCGCAATGATTAAGAAGAAAAAAAACATGTATAATACATGATATATATTACATGATCGGTGAAATAAGTTTATAAACAGAGAATAAAGAATAGGAGCCATATTTTTTTGGCTCAGGGTCAACCAAACTAATGAGACTATAACACCACATCAAAATTCCACACATACCCCACCCCAACGAATTTGTGGGAGCGGAGAGACCCGCTGAATCCAAATTTTTAATGGGTTGTAGTTATTTTATTGGTGGCTTAGCCGAACCAATTTCCTTACTCTCTCATAAATATTGCATTGAAATCATAAGATAGGAAGATAAAAAAAAAAAAAAAATTAAGTCATAAATGTCAATCAAGGATCAGGATGACAGGAAAGTTAGAAATATCATCTATGAGATATTATTCTCTTTACATCCAATGTAATGGATTTTAGATTTCAAGAATCATAATTTTCACTCTCCCTAAGACCTATTTTACCCAAACACAAGAAAGTGAACTTTACCATTGACATTGTCACTTTTCCTTCCAGAATCCGACTACCAAACGATAACTAAGAATAGTTTTATTTTATCCTTCTATATGACCTTTTCAAGTGTTTGACAGAGTAGACATTCATGATTACCATAATCCTGTTAATAACTTGAATTTCTCTTGGCAGGACAACTGTTCAAGCTCATTAATACCTCAAAATATGGTGGGGATAAAAAAAATAGTTAACTAACTAGCTACGTATATGTGTTCCTCCATCATACATCAGTGCTAAACTAGTAACCCAGTGTGTGCTGTATTTCAAGCAGTGTTGGGTCAACCATATCTCTGATGAATGACTTTGGCAGGAACCTTATCATCTTAATTAAGCACAGATGCAACTATCTTAAGGAGGTTCATCTCCTTCCAAACAGATAGGGAAAGCAAGTGACAGGAAGAACAACTCCTTATCCTAAAGAAGAGAAGAGGGTCAACTTTTCGTTGGATCATTAACGAAGAAAATCCAGAACCACAAGATCGCAATAATTGGTTTACAAATTAACGAATTATTTCATAGAATGGGGGATGCATCCACTCAAACCTATGGAGGCAGCTAGATCACTTAGCTGATACTCTTGAGGTTTCGTTACAGTGTTGCACTACCAAAAATATATCAAAAGAACACAAACCTTAATATATGACATGTACTTTGCACCATCACTGCAATTGACGTTACGCTTCAGTAGCTTATCTCCTTTTCGGGCTCTTACAGCTGCTGCATTATGTGCATCACCTGAAGTTAGAAATTGATTTCTGGATTTGTCCTTCAAAACACCTTTCTCACTGGTTCTGAAAATCATGGAAAATAGATTTTAGGGACAGAGTACATTTAAATCACAAAACAACACAATAGTGGACAAAATCGCCACAAGAAGCAACTGTTGGAATTCAAGATCTTACAAGATGCACTAAAATGTTTGCCACCAAATGCTCCAGAAAACAATAGATGCCATTAAATTCACCAGCTGTATGTGAACTAGACTCAATAATCTATGCAGAGCTGCCGACAAAGCTAAACCATTGTCTCAAAGATTGAAAATTCATTTTACAGTCAACACAGGGTTCTATCTTCTCTTGAACAGTTAAATTTTACTTATTAGGGTTCTACTTCTAGACATTATGATAATCTGCTGCACATACTACATACTGACTTTAAAATCTATAACATAATTCTAATGATGGGCCAAGATGAAAATGAAATTTTGTTCTCATGTAGCAGCTAAACACAAATAAGAATGTTCATGAAAAGAGTACAACTTCACATGATTGGAAGCTTTATTAGACAAGCAATAAGTAATAATATCAAATAAAATAAATAACCAAGAGAAATTTTTGCATAGTTTAATTCAGGTGATAGCTACTGTTATTGTTATCAACGGTTAGAAGAGAACGTACTAGAAAGCAAAATACTATATTCATCCAAGCATCTCTGATTTACTAATCTTACAAAGAATAAGCAGTTTTTAAAATCACATTCCTAAAGACAGATAAATTGAGGGGCAGTAGACATAGATGCACTGGGTACAATTCACTCATTCAAGCATCTCTGATTTACTAATCTTACAAAGAATAAGCAACTCTTGAAATCACATTCCTACAGACCCAGACAAATTGAGGGGCAGTAGACATAGATGCACTGGGTACAGTTCATTGTGACGAGATCAATTACCTTCTTTCAAGTTCCCCAGCCTTCATCACTGACGAGTTCTGGTTATCACTACTGTATGCTTTCTCATCTTCAAACCAAGAACAAGATTCAGATGTAACAACATTTTCTTCAAAATTGTGAAATCTATCTTCCTTGGAAACCATTTTGTCCGCATCAGCTCTTAACCTGCAGGTTAAGCTCCAAACTATCAAAATACTGGCGCTGGTTTCTTTTCAATACCAAAAGATGTGTCTACAAACCATATAAAGGTTTGAAAATAATATCAATACTCAGAACATGTTTAAACACCAGCAAAAGAAAAAAGTTTAAACACCAACTCATTCTGTCCAAATATTTGGAAGCTCATATGTAATGGGACTTGTTATGTTAGAATATTCCTCAACATACATATACCATGCAAGATATGATTTCAACAGAAAGTCAAGTCAAATTTTTAAACGATTCAATGATGAGGTGTGAAAAATAAAAAGATGACACTACACTATCATTTCACAAGTCCAAACATACTATTGAAAAAACTATTAATTTGCTAACTTAGAAAATGGAACGGACAAAACAATCAAATTCCAAGACACTTCCACAAACAAATTACTTTTATGTTTTAAAATATTTTGAGTTCAGGTTAAACAAGACCAGGACAGATGATAAACTATGTGCATGTCCTTTTCTATTACTCCAGTTACAAAAATGTTGTTTATATTTGAAAGGATGTTAAAGTTTTGAGACAAAGAAGTACAGACTTTCACCAAAGCAACAGTTGGGAGATACTGTTTGCCATTTTAAATGTCACTTGGCTGCCTATATAATGAGTACAAAAAAGTGCCTCTAAGGACTCAATTCTGAACAATAAACAAAAAAAGTTCTGATAGTGCCAACCTCCACATCTGTGCAATTTCCTTTTCTGGATCCTCAGAGTTTGCACATCTCTCCTTCCCCTCATGAAAACATTTAATAAGACTGCCACACAAAACACACAAATATTCAGAGATAAATTGCCACAAAGGTTCCATTTAAAGTACAGCGCACGCGCATATGTAAATATACACTAACAAAATTAAGAAGTTTCACATACTTCTCATGATACTCCGATAACTCTGCATGGTAAACTTTGTTGTCACTCTTCAAACACAGTTCCTGACGTATAATAGCATCAGGGTGAAGATTGCCAGAACACAGTGCAGCACCCCTGCAACAAATAGTTCTAGATAAGTTCGCTTACTCACATATCACAAGTGAACACTTTTTTCAAAGATCAAAAATCAACAAGGAAATTCTCTCTGCACTTTCATTTATTATCTGCTGTAAAATGTCACTGTAAGAGTATGATATTCACAACATTGGTAACTTTGGAAATATGGCAGGGTGACATATGACACCAGAATAACAAAACCAATCACAACATAGAAAAATAATAATAACTTTTTAAAAAAATGCAGCACAGAAACAAAACACACATGTAGTAGTATTAACAATGTAAAAAGAAAGAACGACAGCTTTCTTTTACACCTTTTAGCGGCTTAAACTTATTCCAATATCTTGGTTAAATTATTTTCTACAAATCATTGTTTCACATCTAAAAAAAAAAGATTGAAAAACCATGAGGCTGAAATCATATTTATTTAGCCATCAGATTTTAACTACTCAATTAAGATACGGAAGTGGAAGCAATCCTTAAATTATTCTCTGTAGCTATCAACAACATAGTAGAGATGTCTCCATGGGGATGGCTCAATGGTAAGACACACATCTCCCTTGTGGCAGGTCGTGGGTTCGAATCCCATTGGGTCGGGCGGGGTGGTGTTTTGGGTTAAAAGGGGAGAGCTACCCCTTGTTGTGTAGCTCAACTGATCAAAAAAAAAAAACAACATAGTAGAGATCTTGAGCATAAAAATCCTGATTTTCTGCATGCTTATAGAAGACAAATAGGACATCCTTCCATACAAAGTTTCACCTTAGTTGTGGCCATTACCATACACCAAAGTTCTAATGATCTAGAAACAATGCATAAACAAATGCAACATACCTCTGTGCAAGAAACTTGATTTGACATGTAACAATATTATAGATGCAAATAGGAGGCAGTGACTCGTTGATGTTACAATACCAACTTCACAGAGATATAGAAAGCATGTCATAATAAAAGTATCGTGAACGTGTACACTTGCCATTTCAGGAAAGGGTTCCCAAAGTGAAGGTTATCCCCAGCAAGCAATGCCTGGAGACCTTGCTGTGCATCCAGTTCTCTAGGAAGAAACTGCATAAGATGGTTTCTTTCACTATCTGATAAATGAGTCTGCCATACCTGTAACGAGTTGAGGGTTCCACAGAATAAATACTGGAGATATCAATCAGCTAATGAAAATATATTTGACAGTATATAAAATAAGTTGCCATTGATGTATATTGCAGATATAAGTAACTTGAGGGGAACTATATTTAACTATAATTACCTCATAAGAAAGCACATCTGTCAAATTTTCCAACTCAAAAATTTCCCGAGGAACAGAAATTACAGTTGCCAAGACATTATGGTAACGAGGAACTGTCTCCCTAAATGGCTTCAAACTTCTCCAACATATGCCAATTTGTTCCGTTTTGGCTACAACCTTTTTTTGGTTGTCATCCCACTCAAGGGAAATATGAGATTTCATGTTCCTATCATTTCCCTGAGATCCCAACTTCTTCTTTTTTGCTCTATAATGATCCCAGGAACTGCTGGCGCTATTCAGTCGTTTTCTTCGCTGATCAGCAGCCATAGGCCCAAAAAGTCACAAAAACCTCCAGCGCAACATTAGACTGGCTCAGAAATAAATATAGTCTTGACCATAGAGGACATCTTCCCCACACAAATACCCTGACAAACCAGCATCACAAAACATGTCATAAACATCCTAATAAATTCAGAAATTGTTTTATCACTATCCACAAGTTCAAAAATACTGAGAGTAAAGGCAGATCCTCAGTTTTCTGTGTATTTTTTTTTCTTTTTGAGGTTTTTGGAGAGGAAGAAGCAAAAGGGGAACAAACTACAGAGCACGGTACTACTTGACATTCATCTTATCAATATGCAGTGTGCCAAAAAAGTTTTAAGTCTTAAGAAGTTTCATTTCATGAATGAAGCCCGAGTATAAATACTTTGCAGGGTTAAAAGATGAAATATGTCAACACTTGCAGAAATGTGTTCAATATGATTTGCACTCTACTTATTTTCTTCCATGAGTAGAGTGCAGATCATATTGATTACTGTGCATTGTCCATTATTACTTTAGATACACTATTAAGCTTCTTGCAGCAGAGAAGAAAGAAATTTGAGACATCAGGCAATGCATACTCTCAAGTCCTAACAAGAATAATGGGGTTATCAGTAAACAGCAAATTTAGTTCATTCACATTACTCAGGAAGTAACTAAATGAATATGCAGATGACTGCAAGCTCTCACTTTGCATACATCTATACTATGTCATCATCAATATGCCTATCCAAGTATCCATGGAAAACTGTCCAACTACCAGAGGAGGAGATGACCGGTATCATATTGAATGGGCAGTCTTGATTGTGATGTCACCCTCATTGTAGGGTAAAAAGGACCAAATCAGTTCGACAAAACTTTATACCCTTTTAATCCTTTTTGGCTTGGTTTAACCCTAGTTCATGACATCATATACACTAAATGCAACCGAGTAGGACACCATTTTAGCCTATACTACTTTTCACAGAACACATCCACATTCTTCGAAGTCATAATATATCAAGTGAATGACTCAGGTAACTAAATTCAACCTCCATTACCAAGAGCAATAAATAGAATTATCGACATAGAATAAATAAAGTAATTAAAATGTTAAAAGTTCCCGTTAGTGTCTTCACACCAACTATGCAACAGTCATACACATATGCAGATATTTGAATTGCACCCATCATTTGCTAAACAAATAAAAAAGCAATTATAGTCCAGGGAAAAAAGAAAAAGAAAAAAAAAAGGCATTTATAAATATAATGAAAACAAAAATAAACAAAGATGAAACCTTCACGAGCCAACAATGCAACTCGGCGCGCAAATATGCAAATATACGCACAAACGAAAACGAAAAGCCAAAGAACACAAGTGCCAATAAACCTAGAGAAGCAATGACAGAAAATCCTTAAATAAATTGAATAATTACCCCAAATCAATACACAAACGAAAACTTTGAACAATCGACCCTACAATTCAAAGGAAACAAATTGCAAAACCCTAAAAACTAACACGCACACGACCAATGCTTATTTATCGGTAACTCGAAACAAGGCCAGGCACCGCGAGAGGAACTGAAATCAACAAGCAGAATAACAAGGAGGACGAAGGAGATTAAGATTGAGACTTACAGAGAAAAGGAAGCGGGTTTGTGGGAGGAGCGAGGTGGAGGCGGTGGTTTCTTGTTATCCAATCGGTAGAGGGTTGTGAGTCGTGAGAGAGAGAGAGAGAGAGGACACGCACACACAAAAACAACACACAACAGCCAGAGAGAAAGATGAGACGAGTGTGGTTTCTCGGAACCGTTATGTTTACATTGAATCGTTCCTTCGCGCGCTCGGGCTCGGCTTGGCTCCAGCCATGGCTCCTCCACTTCCCTTTGCTTCCTGATTTCCAATGGCTGCTGCTTGCTTCCACGACTTCGTAGTAGGGCTTATTAACGCCGTTAGCCATAAATAAATATTTAATTTCACCCATTTATAAAATAAAATGAGAGAAAAAAGAATATCAGTCATGACTTATTGGTTGAGACTCTCGTCCAATAAATAGTGACCAATAAAATGATGGTACATCATCTATTAACATCCATATTCGCCCTAATGAATTTGTGTCGCGCCCGCCCGGATCCATTTGTCATTGTCTCATGGCTGAGATTCCTTCCACTCATAAAATAAAATAAAATAAGGGTTAATTATACATGGCACTCATGTATTATACACGATCTGTATATGACTACCCTAAGGTTCTATTTTAACTTTTGACTATCATGTATTATGCTAGGGGGGACATCTCCGTTACGAAATATTCCATTTTAACGGAATATTCCGTTTTCTGATCATGTGTCATGCACATGACCTTAATTTTTTGAAAATGACCATTTTGCCCTTTTCAAAATTCAATAACACTTGAAGTTTCTAGCGATGGTTTGAATTTTCCGGCAACGTTTTGTTTTTTATTTTTAAATTTTTTTTAATTATTATTGTTATTTATATTTAAAAATTATATAATAAGGACAATTCGGTATTTTTACCACTTAACTGATAGTTTTTGGACGGAATGTCCCCTGTCATAATACATGGTAGTTAAAAGTTAAAATAGAACCTTATGGTAGTCATATGCAATTCGTGTATAATACCGAAGTGTCATGTAATTGACCCTAAGATAAAATACTTGTGTATTTTTATTTATTAATTTCTCAATACTCTATATTGAGTATGTTCTATTTTGTCCCTAAGAAGCAAAAAAAAAAAAGGCATTTTAGTGGTGGTCTGGTCGGTGACACTTGTTTCTATAAGCACTCATAAAAATAGGTGTTGTTTGGTAACAAAAATAGTAAAAAGTGATTTTATATGATATTTACTTATATTTTAATGAGACATCATCTTAAAACTTAGAATGAGAGAGACTCCTACTTCTTATGACATGAGCACAAATTTATATTTTTTCATCGTTACAAAACAAGAGAATAAAAGTTATTATTTTGATGACATATTTTATTTTCAGTGGATGTATAAGTGACTTTTGCGGTCCATAAGTGTTACCAAATAATGTCTTGATGCAGTTATATTAAAATATGGACGTAACATAGAGTCAGAGACCAACAAATGTGCGACGCATACAAAGACAGACATTATTGATCCTCAATCTTCCACTCTAAAGTAAATGACTAAGTTGAGATAACAAACAAAATCATCATTAGTGCCACGAGGAGGACAACGGGATGACAGCTCATACAATCGTAGAAACCTCAAATGATGTTATGGTCAATAAGAATATCCATTAAATGGACTATCAAACATGTTCTCTTCCAAATAATATACGAGCCAAAAGTCGTGCTCTCGATTTAGACAGCACTCCTTACCTTTATTACGGAGAGTTTTGAGAGAGAAGAAAACATATAATCTCGCCTTAAAATTTTGGACTTCAACACAAATGTGATAACGAAACTACATGAAGACAACTAAGAATGCGTCACTTTTAAGATAGGAGATTGAGTATTGTGAAATATGATACCACCAGCATAAGACTGAAATGAGGAAAATTGGCGGCCAATTGATAATGACCATTCAAAATAATCAAAATTATCGAGCTCAACGTGTACATGTCACCTTAAAGACCAATATGTGATAGAGCTAGACAACCAATGACACAATGACAACTTTCAAAAATACTACTTGTAGCCTACACTACAAAAAAGGTTGCATAATTACGACCCCATTTACGACGGGGAAATAGGGCTTGCGACGTCATTTACGACGACTTTTACGACGGAAAGGCCCCATCGTAAAAGTCCCAGTCGTAAAAACTCTACGACGACCTGTAAATATTTATGACGGGTTTTACGTCGGGTTTTACGACAGGGACTCCCCGTCGTAAATGTGACACGTGGCAACGTTAGGGGGCTCATTTTTACGTCGGTTTTTACGACGGGAAGGCCCCGTCGTAAATATATTTCAGTATTTAAAAAAATTAATTAATAATTAATAATAATTATTTTTAAAAAAAATATTATTAATAATTAATTAATTTTTTTAATTAAATTATTATTAAAATTAATAAATACAATTAATATTAAAAATAATATAAATTAATGTAAATACTAAAATTAATATAAAATACAA